>PVKM010000245.1:0-125575 GCA_004027735.1 Carollia perspicillata
TATGAATTAAATAAAACAGCCATACAGAAAAGCACCTTTGCATAGTACTTGACATGTAAAAAGCACTTAATAATTGATGACTAAGATTAATTTACAATAAGACTTGTTTCTTTCCAATGAAAGGAACAGCATTCCTCCTCTTCACAGAATACAATCAGCCCTGCTTGTGTGGTGTGGAAGAAATTAGAGCAGTGTTTCTCAAAAGGTGGTCTCTAGTGAACTACCACGTGGTTTGCTTACATGTGTTTCCCAAAATCAGTTATAGTTTCTATAGTAATCGCACAAAAACAGTTCTGTGTTAGCAGAGTTATGTTATTTAGTTTCTTAGTTAATGTGATGCTTCCAGCCTCAGCAAATATTATTTTACTTCATTTTTGATAGAATTCACATTTATCAAGTATTTCTTGTTACTTGTGATTACATCATTCACTGAAGGATCAATGGCTCAACAAAATTCAAAGAAGAAACCAAAATTAGAGAGGCAAAATGCAAGGTTACATTCCTGTGGCAAAACAAATTCAATTTACACAACTACATAAAAGATTCCAAAGCCATGGTAAAGTTAATGACAATGAGAGCCCTGGCTGGTGTAGCTCAGTGGATTGAGTGCTGGCCTGCAAAGCAAAGGGTTGCTGGTTTGATTCCCTGTCAGGGCACATGCCTGGGTTGCAGGTCCCTGGCAGGGGGAGAGTGAGAGACAACATCACACACAGATGTTTCTCTCCCTCTCTTTCTTCCTCCTTTCCCCTCTCACTATAAATAAATAAAATCTTTAAAAAAAAAAAAAAGAAGTTAGTAACAATGAACAGAAAGAAGGCAGGAATGAGCTACTACAAAACTCCTTTACAAATTACAGCACCGCATATTGCATAATATCAGTGGCATACAGTACATCAGAGCAATTCCCACCATGCAACTATACTAGTAGAAATTCTGCTTTATGGAGGCCAACCCCCGTGGACTGTTCATCATGGGTTCCCGAGGGAAAAGTGTTCAATAACTTTTATTTATGAATGAAAAACCATGCAACTAGAGTAAGGACTTTCATTTAGTTTGTTACTTTGTGAGTTTTGATATAGATTCAGAAGTGGCGAGCTATATGTACCATTCATGGAATTTAAGATGCCAACACAACATGCATGAGCCATTCTTTACTTGTAGCCAATGTCTCACAACGATCTATGCATCTGACTATGGTCTACAACAGTTGTGCCTGAGTACTTACATATTGAAATCTGTACTACATTTCATCACAAATTACCTTCCTTTATATTACAGTTTAAAGCATTATATTTTTCTTATTACATGCATAGGTAAATTATATTATCTGTTTCATTTCAATATAGTAAAACAAGTATTACAAAGCATACTATGAAAAGGGGGGTTTGGTCTAACTTGGTTAAGAATCACTGGTATAAACTTCTTTAAGGTTCTTTATACATAATATCAAATGTTCTAGATAAGTTTTACCAATTTGTATTCCCACTACATTAATCATTATGTAGTATTCATTAACAGGATTGCAATAGAGCTTCTTAATCTTAATCATTTAAAGGCAAAAGTTCTTGAGTTAATTTGTGTTTCTCTAATTACCTGTAAAATCAAACTTTTAAAATATTTACTGGAATCAGTATTTCTTTAAGTTTATGGTCACACAAGTACAATGTATAAGTTAGAGATCATTTCGACTTAAACATTAATAGTATTTTTGTATTTCATAATGAATGATTTGTGAAAATGTTAAAATTTTGAGTTACAGACCTGTTGTTTGCTTATCTTAGGCTTTGTAACTTCCAATATGTTAAAATATACTATGTAAATAAACTGAGTAATTTGATATCTTAAAGAATATTTGCTTTGATAATGGTTCTCATTGTAATAAAATAGAACACATAAATCTCTAAAAGACACTTAGTGACAAAATCCTATTTTCCAAGAAAAAAATAGTCCAAATACATTCTAATTCTAAATATTCATCTGATGTAAACTATAGCTTATCAAATAATAGAAGCCCTAAGTGGACTTCACAGAATGCTAAGATAGCTATATGTCATTTATCTTATTTAGACACTACATTTTTCCATTTTAATTATATTGTTGCCATTACTATTCCCTTTAAAATATTCTAGAGCACACTCTAGATAATAACAGAAAGTATTCAGTGTTCAAGTAAGACACATCCTTTTTTAAATTAACTTTTGTTTTCCTCTGTCCATTTTGAAGTGTCAGTTTTTTCATTTCTAATTGGTTAGGTGTCTTTCTCTATTGAGGATTTTTATGTGGTAGGGATTTAGGCCTCTCCAAAATCAAAAATAGTCAAGCATAATTTCGGAGGCCTGGAGTCTCTCCATAGTCTGAGGATTGCAATACAGTTTTTCACACTGAGATTCCTACGTGGTCTTCTTTCCAAACAAAATCTTCATCACCTACAGCAGCAAAATGTCACCAATTGTCTACACTTTAGGATTTGGAAATGCAATGAATCTTAAAATGCATGGCAAACATCAAACCACAGAGTGCTCTAAAATTTTACTACTACCTTTTTACCCTACCTTTTTTCTTGCTCCACTGATAGTCTCTGAACAATTAATAAAATTTCAAATAAGCCATATAAATTAGCACTGTCTAGTTAAAAGATTGAGAACTTGAAGAATCAAGGAAGCATACACCATGTTCATGGATTGGAAGAATTAACCTCATCAAAATGTCTATATTACTCAAAGCAATTTATAGATTCAATGCAATCCCTATTAAAATACAATGACATATTTACAGATGTAGGACAAACACTTCAAAAATTTATATGGAACCATAAATGACCCCAAATAGCTGCAGCAATTTTGAGAAAGAAGAATAAAGTAGGTGAGATCACCAAACCCAATATCACATTATATTACAAGGCCACTGTAATCACAATAGTCTAGCACTGGCATAAGAACAGACACATAGATCAGTGAAACAGAATAGAGAGCCCACAAATAAACCCACATGTCTATGGTCAATTAATATCTGACAAAGGGACCAGAAACATAAAATGGAATCAAAATAGCCTCTCTTCAACAAATAGTGTTGGGAGATCTGGATAGCTACATGCAAAAAAATGAAAGTCGACCACCAACTTACACCATACACAAAAATAAATTCAAGATGGATAAAAGACTTAAATATAAGTTGTGATACCATAAAGTCCTAGAGGAGAAGATAAGCAGGAGAATCTCAGATATTCCACACAGTAATATTTCCACCAATATGTCCCCTAGAGTAAGGGACATAAAGGAAATAATAATAAATGGGACGTCATCAAAATAAAAAGCTTCTGCATGGCTAAAGAAAACATCAGCAAAATGAAAAGGGAACCAACTGTATGGGAAAATATATTTGCCAATGATATCTCAGACAAGGATCTGCTCTTCAAAATATATAAAGAACTTACACAATTTCACTTCAGGAAGACAAACAATCTAATTAAAAAATGGGCAAAGGACCTGAACAGACACTCCTCCAAGGAGGACATACAGAGGGTCCAGAGACATATGAAAGGATGCTCAGCATCACTAGCCATCAGAGAGATGCAAATTAAAACCACAATGAGATACCACTTCACACCAGTCAGAATGGCCATCATAAATGAATCAACAAACAATAAGTACTAGAGAGGTTGTGAAGAAAAGGGAACCCTAGTGCACTGTTGGTGGGAATGCAACTGGTACAGCCTCTGTGGAAAACAGTATGGAATTTCCTCAAGAAACTAAAAATGGAATTGCCTTTTGACCCAGCAATTCCACTGCTAGGTACATACCCTAAGAACCCTGAAACACTAATTCAAAAGAACCCATGTACCCCAGTGTTCATAGCAGCACAATTTACAATAGCCAAGTCCTGGAAGCAGCCTAGGTGCCCGTAGGTAAATGAGTGGATCAACAGACTGTGGTACATTTACACAATGGAATACTGTGCAGCAGAAAGAACGAACGAACTCCTACCCTTCATGACAACATGAATGGAACTGGAAAGTATTATGCTAAGTGAAGTAAGCCAGGCGGTGAAAGATAAATACCATTTGATCTCACCTATAAGTGGAACCTAATTAACAAAACAAACTGGCAAGCAAAATATAGCCCAAGACATTGAAATCGACAACAAACTGACAGTAACCAGAGGGGAGAGGAGAAGGAAATAACAAGGGAAAGACGGGAAAGGGACATAAATGAACATGTATGAGGGACCCATGGACGAAGCCAAGGTGGGGCAGGATTGAAGGTGGGAGGTAGGAGTGGGGAGACTGGGGGAAAGTGGTGGTGGGAAAATAGAGACAACTATACTCTAACATCAATTTAAAGAAGTAAAAATAAATAAAAATAAAAGATAGAGAACTTGAAATAACTCCCACATTCCCAATAATTTTTTAAAAGATTTTACTTATTTTTAGAGAGAGGGGAAGGGCTAGGGAGAAAAAAAGGAAGAGAAACATGGATGTGTGGTTGCCTCTCACACACCCCAAACTCAGGACCTGGATCGCAACCCAGGCATGTGCCCTGAATGACAATCGAACTGGTGACCCTTTGGTTCACAGGCTGGCACTCAATTCCATGAGGCACATCGGCCATGGCCCAATAACTTTTAAATAATGTTTATTATTTATATAATGACTTTTAAAACATAAACAGAAACTTAGCTATACAGGGCTGGGCAAAAGTAGGTTTACAACTGTGAGTATGTGAAATACAGAGTTAATAAAACTATCGTAATAATCAATACCTGCATATCTTTTCATATGAACTGTAAACCCACTTTGCCAAACCCTATAAAATCTATAACAAAGGTACTCCAGTGGTGAGGGGGGAAATTATTGGTACTATTTCTTCTGACCAAATGGGCTGATAAAGAATTTTTTAATTAGCAGATTGCCAGATATAAAAAATGTTAATAATCTTCCTGCAAAGATTATAAAAAATAGAAGTTCATATATCACCCCACTATTCCAAATTATACAGCTAGCCTCTGTAAAATACCTCATTTTAAATTATGTTAACTTGAGTTAGAATATTTTTATTAAGTAATGCTAATTAATTTTTTCAGTGTTCTAGTTTTCAGTCTGCCCTCTACTAATCAAATGTTTGATCATGCTTAACAACAACAACAACAAATAATTATTCTAATCGGATATATATTTCCAAGGAAAATATATTTCATCCCTACTACATTATTCCTTTTTTGCTTTTTAATCATTTTTGTTAACAGTAATAAAGTAGATACACTTTTGCACCTATCATGCACATATTTCTGATAAAAGTTTCATTGTCCAGATGACTTTGTTTCTTTTTTTTTTTTAAAGATTTTATTTATTTTTTTTAGAGAGAGGGGAAGGGAGGGAGAGAAACATCCACGTGTGGTTGCCTCTCAAGTGCCCCTAACAGTGGACTTGGCCTACAACCCAGGCACGGGCCCTAACTGAGAATCGAACCAGCAGCCCTTTCGTTCACAGGCTGGGGCTCAATCCACTGAGCCATGCTGGCCAGGGCTGACTTTCTGTTTCTAACTCCAGTGGCAAAGGATCCAACAGACTAACCAGAGTGGTCCTATGAATGTCAACAAATCTTCATCCCAGAAATGGTGTCCAATCAATTCTGGTACTTATTTATAACAAGTGACATCATGATACTCAGGAATGACTGTACAGCACAGGGTAACCCACATGTAAGTGCTGTGAGCGTGAGTCATGAGTCAGATTGTACAAGAATGTGGTGATGCTGGTGAGTAAATAACCAACAGCCTTCACATCTAGGAACTGAAACAGGGCCAGAAAGCCATCTGGATGGCAAACAGTAACATGAGAAGAATTTTAAGTAGCTTACAGCTGTAGAAAAATCACTATTCCAGACTCTGAACCTTTTAGTTATTTCTGCTTGCTGTCATTTTAAAAATAAGTTATAATACATAAAAATTAACAGAGCATCCTAAAAAACTAACTGGCATTTCTCCCAAGTCATTTCAGGATTACTCCTTTGCACCCTGGCTTAAGTTGGTCTATGCAAATATTTGTTTGTCTGTTATAAAGCCTTTACTTGGAGACCAATTTTCCTCCTAAGCTGTCCAGCCATGAATGACAAATGCTTCTGTGTGTAGCTTTTATTCCCCCTTCACTACTGACATAAACTGAGAATTTAGTAACAACAACAAAAAAAAGTAGGGAAAATTGAAGAGACATTTGTCCTTGGTGCCAGCTCGTCCTTCACTACTGATTCTTTCTAGAGGACACAGTGAAAGGCCTGCTAATAGTGTCATCTCAGTCGTAGTCCTTGACCAAGAAAGGAAGAAAGAAAAAATGATTGGACTTCAAATCAATAAATATTTAAGTACTCACTCTGTTTAAGATACCATATCCCACACTTGAATGGGATTAGATGGGATTATAAAAATAAAACGTGGAGACACATCAAGCCAACACAGAGGTGTAAGTAGATATACTTTAACTCCTTGAGCAACCAAAATCAGAACAAATTTAAAAACAAAACATAACCAGAACCTCCAGAAAATCAGACTGTATGGAAGTCTGACAACCAAGGAGTTAAAACAGTCATTCGACTGGTAGGAAAGGCAGAAAAGGGCAGCCAGGGTAGAAAGGATGCAGGCTAAGGTGTTGGCTGGTGGACCAGAATGGGCAAAGAGGTGGCTGGCAGACTGGGTGGTCCCATATTTGCATGTGGATAACTGGAGAGTACAACTAGGGAGCAAGACAGACCACAAAACCCAGGGTTCCGGGGAGGTAAATAAAGCCTTAAAACCTCTGGTGGTAAAAACTGGTGGGGGCTGCAGCAGTGGCAGAAACCACCAGCCTCACAAGAGTTTGTCAGAAAGACTTACAGGGTCCTGTAACATATACAAACCCAACCACTCAGGAATCAGCACAAGAAGGGCCCAATTTGCTTGCAGGTAGAGGGGGAAGTGATTGAAAGCCCCTTAAGAGCTAAGCAAGTGACATTGTTCCCTCTCTGACCCTGCCCCCACATAGCGTGCCACAACAGAGCCACACAGGTGCCCCATCCTCACGAATACCTAAGACTCCACCCCTTACAACATAACAGGTGAGCCAAGACTAAAACTATATATATGGCCCTAATGAAAGAACAGATCAAAGCTCCAAAAATAGAACTAAGCATGAAGAGAGAGCCAACCTAGCAGATGCAGAGTTCAAAACACTGGTAATCAGGATGCTCACAGAAATGGTTGAGTATGGTCACAGAACAGAGGAAAAAGTGAAGGTTATGCAAAGTGAAATGAAGATATATGTACAGGGAACCAACAGTGAAGAGAAAGAAACTGGGCCTCAAATCAATGATTTCGAACAGAAAGAAGAAATAAACATTCAACTGGAACAGAATAAAGAAACAAGAACTCAAAAAATGAGAAGAGGCTTAGGAACCTCCCACACAACTTGAAACATTCCAACATCAGAATCATTGGGGCGCCAGAAGAAGACAAAGAGCAAGAAATCGAAAACTTATTCGAAAAAATAATGGAGAACTACTCCAATCTGGAAAGGGAAAAAGACATGCAAGTCCAGGAAGCCGAGAGTCCCAAAGAAGTTGGACTCAAGGAGGAACACACCAAGATACTTCATAATTAAATTACCCGAGATTAAAGAGGAGAGAATCTTAAAAAACAGCAAGAGAAAAGGAGACAGTTACCTAGTTACCTACAAAGGAGCTCCCACATGACTATCACCTGATTTCTCAAAATAAACCTTGCTGGAAAGAAGTATTCCAAGTCATGAAAGACAAGGACCTACAACCAAGATTACTCTATCCAGCAAAGCTATCATTTAGAATGGAAGGACAGATAAAGTACTTCCCAGATAAGGTCAAATTAAAGGATTTCATCACCACCAAGCCCTTATTATATGAAATGTTAAAGGGAGTTATCTAAGAAAAAGAAGATGATCAAAAGTATGAACAGTAAAATGACAACAAACTCACAGCTATCAACAAGTGAATCTAAAAAAATAAACAAAAACTAAAACAAACAACTAGAACAGGAACAGAATCACAGAAATGGAGATCACACGGAGGGTTATCAGCAGGGAGGGGGAGACTGACAATGGGGGAAAAGGTACAGAGAATAAGAAGCATAAATGGTAGGTACAAAATAGGGGGAGACTATTCTAAGAATAGCATAGGAAATGGAGAAGCCAAAGAACTTATATGCACAACCCATGGATATGAAATGGGGGAATGAGACAACTGCAACAGTATAGTCAATCAAATATATAAAAAAACTAAAAATAAAACATGGAGGAGTTTGCATCCCAGTCTGTACCAGAGCACTTAGGTCAGCTGAGAATGAAAAGTGGTGCGTACGACTGTTTTGTTTATTCAGATGATGATTCTTAAACTGCTATGAGGAGAATAAAACAGAGAAAGGTAATGAAGGCTTATATTATCAGTTGTAGTGTTTTCCACCTCACCCCCACAAAATTCAATCACAAGAGAGGAGGGTAAAATATTGGAACAGGGATATATGAAATAACTACTTGAATTTCATAAAAAGGTTTGGAAGGTAGTGTCTAGGGTTCAGAAGACTTGACCTGAAAAATTGAGGCAATACCACAGTATCAATGCCATGAAACCACCCTCACTGCCTAACTGCCCCAGCCTACCACCAGTGCACATAAGAAAGTACTGGGAGTTACATGGTTTGGAGCAGTGATTTACAACCTCTTTCATCTCATGGCACACATAAACTAATTACTAAGATTCTACAGCACACCAAAAAATATATCTTTGGTTTATCTGACAAAAAATAAATATTAATTTTGAATGACTTACAAAAAAATAATAGTCATTACCTACCTTTTTTGTTCCAAAATTACTTTTTTAAAAAGATTTTATTTATTTTTTAGAGAGAAGGGAAGGGAGGAAGAAAGAGAGGGAGAGAAACAACTGATGTTGAGAAAAACATCAATCGGTTTGCCTCCTGCATGCCCCCGCAATGGCCCACAACTGAGGCATGTGCCCTAACTGGGAATCGAACCATCAACCTTTAGCTTTGTACACCAGTATTTGAACCACTAAGCCACACCATCCAAGGCCAATGTGACTTTTTTAAAAAACAGGTGCCTATATTTGTACATTCAGATTTCTGGTACCAAGAATTGACCAACCAGGTGCAATCTCATTATGCAATGTGACCAATAAGAAGCAACTCTATTACATGACTTATGAGAGGAGACCCCAAGAAACCCAGAATTTATAAAAAATTTGTGTATTTATTCTTACTTGTTTAAACTTCAGTCATCTTCAAAGTACTCTCCATTTGATGCAATACACCCGTAGAGACTTTTTTCCACTGCTCAAAACAATTTTTGAACTTGTAAATTTTGATGCTTTTTAGTGCTTCTGCCATTTTGTTTGTTTGTTTGTTTCATCTCTCCCACATCAGCAAAATGTTTTCCTTTGAGGACCTTTTGCATCCGGGGAAATGAAAAAAGTCTCTCAGAGTGAAATCAGGTGAATAGGGAGGGTGGGGCATGGGGTTCAAGCTGTTTTTTGGTCAAAAATGGCTCAATACTCAGTGCAGTGTGGGCAGATGTGCTTGTAAATCACCCATTATGAAATGGGCAAATGCACTGAAAGAGCCTTCAGAAAAATTCACTGAAGTTGAATGCAGCCTCTCACAACAATGCCATCTGGTACACTGATACAGATGTGTTACGAGAACGCTCACATAGTGGAGGAGCCTGTACTTCAAGGAGCCAGCCCTCCAGAAGATAATTTTGGTTTTTCTGGGGTCTCCCTTCATATTTATGTTCAAGATAAGGCATTCCCACTGGACAGCTATTGTGTTGTCTGTTGTCGTTTTTTAATTTGACAATCTAAGGGAAAAGTGGTCAGTGCCCCTGATAAATAGTCAGGTATCTTGTGTTTTAAAAATCATTGTGGCACACCAGTTAAAAACTGCTGGTTTGGAGTACAATAATTCATCATAGTTCACTAGGTCTAGGTTCCCAAAAGATCTGAAATCTTTCTTTATGCTTCAAACTCAGCTTCTGGATAATGCACTATATTTAATTTGTAACATTACCCTGTAGACAATATAACATTGTTTTCAAAACCTCAAATACACTATTTTTAAATCAACACAATTTTTTTCTTGTGATGAAAACTTATAAGATCTACTTTCTCAACAACTTCCAAATATACAATTTAGTGTTATTAACTATAGTCACCATATTGTATATTACATCTCCATGACTTATTTATACCTGAAAGTTTGTACCTTTTGATCCCTTTCACCAATTTTGCCAACCTCTAACCCCCTACCTCTGGCAACCAATTGTTATATCTCTGAGTTTTATTTTTTTTCTTGTTTTTGTTTTAAGTTCCATACAAGGCTGGCAAAAGTAGGTTTACAGTTATAAGAATGCGAAAGTTTATTCTTGTATTATTTATTAATTATTGTATTTATCTGTATTACAATTGTAAACCTATTGCTTACCCCTATATAAGTGAAATCATATAGTATTTGTCTTTCACAGTCTAACTTATTTCACTTAGCATAATGTCCTGAAGGTCCATCCATGTTGTAACAAATGGCAAAATATCCTTTTCTATATGGCTGAATAATACCCATTGTATATATTATCTTTATCTACTTATGTTGTTAACATGTGTTGGTTATTGTAAATAATGCTTCAATGAACATGAGATTGTAGATATCTTCAAATTAGTGTTTTTGTTTCTTTGAATAAACACCCAGAAGTAGCATTGCAAGATTATATGGTAGTTCTTTTAATATATTCCACAGTGGCTGTACCAATTTACATTACAACCAGCAATGAAAAAGGAGCCCTTTTTCTACACATCCTCACCAACATTTGTTATTTCTTCTCTTTTTTGATAACACTCATTCTGAAGGGGTGAGGTGCAATCTCACTATAGTTTTAATTTGCATTTCCTTAATACTTGGTCATTTTAAGGACCTTTTCATGTCCCTGTTGGTCATCTGCATGCCTTCTTTGGAACAACGTCTATTCAGATCCTCTGCCCACTTAATAATCAAACTGCTTTTTGTTCAGGTTTGTTTGTTATTTAGTTGTATGTATTCTTTATATATTTGGGTTTAAAAGACTTTATTTATTTTTAGAGAGAGGGGAAGAGAGGGAAAAAGAGAAACTCCAATGTATGAGAGAAACATCAATTGATTGCCTCTCGCACATCCTCAATCAGGGACCTAATTACTAAACCCAACCCAAGCATGTGCCTGACAGGGAATCAAACCAGCCACCTTTTGGTTTGTGGGACAACACTCAACCCACTAAGCCACACCAGTCAGGGCTGTAATTTATGTATTTTGGATATTAACCCTTCATCAAATACATGATTTGCAAATATTTTCTCCCATTCAGAAGGCTGCCTTTTCATTTTGTTAATGGTTCACTCACTGTCTGGAAGCTTTGTAGTTTGATGTAGCCCACGTATTTATTTTTGTTTTTGTTGCCTTTGCTTTTGGTGTCAGATCCAAAAAATCAGTGCCAAAACCAACATTACGGAGCTTACCCGCTATGTTTTCTTCTAGGAGTTTTATAGTTTCAGGTCTTTGATTAAAGTCTTAAAATCCATTTTGAGTTAATTTTTGTATGTGATATAAGATAGTAGTCCAGTTTTCCCAACACCACTTATTTTAAAAAAACCTGTTTTCCCCATTGTATATTCATGGCTCCTCTATTATAAATTAATTGAACACATATGTATGGATTTATTTATGGGCTCTCTATTCTGTTCCATTGATCCATATGTCTATATTAAGGCCAATACCATACTGTCTGTCTTTGTTTTCTTTTTTTTTTCTTTTAGAGAGGGGAAGGGAAGGAGAAAGAGTGGGAAAGAAATATCAGTATGTGCTTGCCTCTCATGGGCCCCCCACCAGGGACCTAGCCAACAACCCAGACATGTGCCCTGACTGGGAATCAAACCTAAAACCTTTTGGTTTGCAGGCCCGTGCTCAATCCACTGAGCTAGACCAGCTAGGGCCAATACCATACTGTTTTGACTACTATAGCTTTATAATATAGTTTGAAAACAAGAAATATGGTGGTACTACCTTTGTCCTTTCTCAAGATTGTGTTGGCTATTCAGGGTCTTTTGTTTCCATACAAAAACTGTTCTATTTCTGTGAAAAAGGATATTAAGATTTTGATACTGAATCAAATCAAATCTATAGATTATACTGAATCTGTAGATTACTTTGGGAAGTATGTACAGTCTAATAATATTAATTCATCCAATTAATGCACATAAAATATCTTTCCATTTATTTGTGTCTTCTTCAGTTTTTTTCTTCAATGTCTTACAGTTTTCAATGTGCAGGTCTTTTTCACTTCCTTGATTAAATTTATTACCAGGGAAATTTATGAAATTTATTTTATTCTTTTTGATGCAATTATAAATAAAACTGCTTTCTTAATTTCTCTGATAGTTCATTAGTAGTGTATAAAAATGCAGTATGTTTTTGTACATTGATTTTCGTATCCTCCAACATTACTGAATTCATTTATCCTAATAGTTTTGTGAAGTCTTTAGCGTTTTCTGTATAGTATATCATGTTGCCCTGTCTGTTATGGCTCAGTTGGTTGGAGCATCATCCCATAACCAAACGGTTGCAGGTTCGATCCCTGGTTAGAGTATGTATGGGAGTTAATCAATCCATGTTTCTCTCTCACATCAATGTCTCTCCCTTCCTCTTCCTCTAAAAGGAATGAAAAAAATGTCCTCACGTAAGGCTGAGAAAAAAAAAAAGAAGAACCAGTAAAGGAAAAGAATAGAGTTCTTCCTAATGACCTGGAATGATTTTAAGACAGGTGCCAAATTCTTTTATATTCCTCCTATTGAGAAGTGAAGCCTACTGTCTCTCCCCTTGTACCTGAGGTCTGTGAAAGTCTGACCAAGTGCATAAAGCAGAGATAATGCTCTTCTAGTTTCTGGGCCCAGATTTTAGAAACTGTAGCTTCCACATGCTATCTCTTAAGATACCAAATTGTAAGATGTTCATTTTAAGAGCCATGTGTGAGTATTCTGACCAACCCCAACTGACTACCAGCACCAACAGCGAGACTTGAGTGAAGAGGCCTTCATGGCTCAAACCCTCAGATTTTGCACTTCTCCACCTGAGGCCCAGACATCATGGACCAGAAACAAGCTGTGCCTTGACTAAATTCCTGAGCACACAACAAGGTTATAACAAAATGGATGTTTCACACCAGTAAGTTTTGGGGTGGTTTGCTGGAGCAATCAATAATTGAAACATGATCTATTAGATTAAGAGATTGAATTATGCAACTACTACAGCCGAGAGTTAATTCATTTGTTTCTTTAAAAAATACATATATGCATATATGCATTCACTTAAGCATATATTTTTTTCAAGGGCATTTCTCATAAGAGATATTTTCTTCTTACATACAAATAGATTCTGTGTATTAGCAAACAAGTTACCCTCTGAAATTTGAATCACTCAGATCAAAACTTTATCTAAATCAAATAAGCCAGTCAGAGAAAGACAAATACCATATGATTTCATTCATATGTGGAATCTAATGAACAAACCAAACTAACAAGCAAAATAGAGAGTCTCCTAAAGAGCAGGCTGACAGCTCTGGAGGTGGGGGTTATGGCGTAGAGGGATTGAGCAAAAAGGAAAAAGGACTCACGGACATGGACCACAGTGTGGTGACTGTCGGGGAAGGGAGGAAATGGAGGTAGAAGAGAGCATAAGGGGGATAAATGGTAATAGAAAAAAATACAATAAAAATATGGAACTGAGAACAAATAGCTAAAATTAAATTACCTTTGATAATCTTAATGCTATCATTTCCCTAAAAATGGAAGGCATATGGTAAATGAGTTTTAAAAAAATGACTTCATATAAAAATGAAACTTCTATTACCCACCTTTGCTCTCTCAAACTTCAGTTACAAGACAACTATTAAAACTATTTCCTTGCAATCATAACTGCTGGAACTTAAAGTTCAAATTTATGAATAAACGGACACAAGCTCTAGTCAACTTCCTTAATTAGGTGTTTATAAATATATTTAAAGTTCATGTATTTTCCCCTGGCTGGTGTAGCTTGGTGGATTGAGCTTGGGCTGTGAACCAAAGTGTCGCAGGTTCAATTCCCAGTCAGGGCACATGCCTGGGTTGCAGGCTAGGTCCCCAGTAGGGGGCCCATGAAAGGCAAGCACACATTGATGTTTCTCTCCCTCTCTTTCTCCCTCCCTTCCCCCTCTCTAAAAATAAATAAATATTTTTTTTAAAAGTTCATGTATTTTCCAAATAGAATACAGAATATTTAAACAGGTTCT
The DNA here is from genome assembly GCA_004027735.1 of Carollia perspicillata. Classification (NCBI taxonomy): domain Eukaryota; kingdom Metazoa; phylum Chordata; class Mammalia; order Chiroptera; family Phyllostomidae; genus Carollia; species Carollia perspicillata. The sequence continues at coordinate 14,360 of PVKM010000245.1, forward strand.
TAATTTAGTATTTAAAAACTAATATATTTGCCTACAACTTTGCACAAACATATAACATCAGAATTGTCTTAACTCACATAATAAGCTTCCATTCATGGTACAGTTTGTACCCAGGGCCTAAATAAAGTTAGAGCTATGAATAGTCTGGTTGTGATAACAAAGAGCCAATATTGATGAAAAACAGCTTTAGCATGTCATATTCCTTCAAAATTGCACTGAACAAGGCAAATGGAGTCACAACAGAAACACTGCCCTTGTGCCTCTTAAATTTAATCTCTAAGGAAGAAGGGTGTGTATATTATAAATCTTCTGAGTATAGAACCATTATCTCATACCTTAAGACCTCAGATATACAGAATTAAGATTACCAGGGCCACTGTGACAGAGAGGGCTTTTCTTCTTCCACAGTCAGGGAACTTGGCAGAATACACATATTCTAACCTCCTGAGCAGTAGGAAATAGTCATATACTAAGTTCTCTCCAGTGGAATACTGAATGGAAAATGCCACTTCAGGTGAGGTCTTTTAAGTTAGTGTGGCCCTGGCTGGAGTGGCTCAGTGGATTGAGCATGCGCCTTTGGACCAAAGGGTTGCAGTTCAATTCCCAGTCAAGGCACATGCCTAGATTGCAGGCCGGATCCCAGTAGGGGGCATGTGAAAGGCAACCACACATTGATGTTTCTTTCCCTTTCTTTCTCCTTCCCTTCCCCTTTCTCTGAAAATAAATAAAATCTTAAAAAAAAAAGAAAGTTAGTGTGTTGCCTATACCTTCCACTGGTCATAAAGAATGAAAGGGACATAAGACAGAAGAAACTACCTGGAAGAGAACCCACCCACCAAAGAAGAACAATCCACTTTAGACTGTTCCATGAGTAAGAAATAAACATCCATTTTGTTTGAACTATTATTCATTTTCAGTCAGCTACAGCAATTTAGGCTACACTAATTTAGTAAAATACACAGTTTAGGTCAGTGATTTTCAATGGGTGTGCCATAAGAATTTTTAAAACATGCAATACCTGACTATTTAGTCAGGGGCACTGAACTCTTTTCCCTTAGACTGTCAAATTAAAAAATAACAACAGCCAACAAAATAATAGCCATCCACTGCAAATGCCCTCTCTTGAACCATAAATATATAGTTCATATAATAGAGCTGCATCTTATTGGGCACATAGCATAATAACATTGCATCTCACTGGTTAATTCTTGGTACTGGAAATCCTTATATACAAATTATAGGCACCTGTTTTTTTTAAGTCATTTTGGAACAAAAAAAGTAGGTAATTACTAATTCTCGCAAATCAATTAAAATTGTATCTATTTTTTAAATAAGCAAAAGGTATATCTTTTGGTGTGCCGCAAAATTTCAGTAATTAGTTTATGTGTGCCATGAGATGAAAGAGGTTGAAAATCACTGGTTTAACTTTTAAGCAGCTACGAGGCCATGATTAAAACCCACATATCCTGCTCAGTCATGTTGAGTCCACAGCTTGGTCAACTCTACCACTGTGTTTTCCTTATCACCCTTCTCAATCCAAACAGAAAACAGAACTGTGAAGAGGAGTTGGGAGACATTAATGAGAGTATCATTATGACACCAGTAGATTATTCTCTCTTCTTTAAACAGCTTTCATCCTTGTTCATCACTCTGCACAATGCAAATTTTTAAGATTTTATTTATTTATTTTTAGAGAGGGGAAGGGAGGCAGAAAGAGAAAGAAACATCAATGTGAGAGAGAAACATCAATTGGTTGCCTCTGGCACACACCTCAACCAAGAACCAAACCAGGCATATGTGCTGACTGGGAATCAAACAGGCAGCCCCCGACTTTGTGGGAGTATGCTCAACCAACTGAGCCATACCAGGGAGGGCTGCACAATGCATTTCTTTAATCCTCTGGTAGAAATGAACACATTGATTGCTCTCTTTCTGCTCCTGCCTAGTCATCTGACTGGAATTACTCTATTTTTCAAAAATAAGTGCAGAGGTACAAACTATGTGAATTTGATACAGGTAAAGCCAAGAGTAATTTCTTAGAGAAGGGAAATTTTAACACAGGTTTGAAGAGAAGAAATTAGCTAAGCAAAGGGAGAAAAACATATGCCAATACCTAAGAAAACATAAGAATTTGAGGAATTCAAAGATAAGAAACAAAGAGAAGCAGGAAACAGAGGCAGAATGGTACTGGAGAGGCTGGCAAGATCCAGCTTCTAGTAGGCTTCTGGTACTGCTCTTAATACAAAAAACAAAACGAACCCTGGCTGGTATGGCTCAGTGGATTGAGCACAGGCCTGCAAACCAAAAGCATCGCTGGTTTGGTTCCCAGTCAGAGCACATGCCTGGGTTGCAGGGCCATGTCCCCAGTAGGAGGCGCATGAGAGGCAATCACACATTGATATTTCTCTGTCTTTCTCCTTCCATTCCCCTCTGTATAAAAATAAAATAAATAAAATCTAAAAGAAAAGAGAGAGACTCAATGAAGAACATTAAACAGGTAATTAAAATTGATCGAATAATTTTTACAAATTATAGTGAGAAAATAAATATGTAAAGAACATAAACCCAATAGAAAAATGGTCAAAATAATTAAACAGAAATTTCACAGAAACCAAAAAACACCATAACCAACCATATGGGGAGAAAAATGTTCAACCTCATCAGTCACCAAGGAAATGCAAATTAAATGCAATGCTATATGATGATCTCTGTTGGGAGAATAAACCAATTCAACCTCTTTCAAAGAGTTTGCATCAAAAATTCCATTATTAAGTTTATATACTAGAAAAACCAAGTATGTCACATATATGTAAATGTTCAATGTGCAATTTTTCACAATAGCCAAAAACTAGACATAACCTAAATGGACATTAATACAATGGTTCAATAAACTGTACTAGATATTTTACAATATGAAAAATTAATAAAATACAGCTACACACATCACCATGAATAAACCTTACAATGTTAAGAGAAACAAAATATATATATACAATGATTCCATTTCCTCAAGTATGAATACAAGTTAAATATTGTTCAGCGATATAAATCAGGTTATAACATTTAAAAAAGCAAGGAAATAAGTAATTCAGCAAAGTATCTTCAGGAGAGGGAAGGAAATATGATAAAGGCACATATGATTGGCTTGCCTATTACACCTAAAGGTTTTCTTTTTTAATGCTATTCAAATTATTAATTTAAGTTTTCATGTGCTCTTCTGTATATATACTAAATTTCACAACTTTTTAAAATGGATGAATAGCAGTAACATATGTAAAGGCCCTAGGCAACACCTGGCAAGGAGAATCTATTTGATAGGAATCCATTCCCACTTTGTTCTGTCTGTGACCTCAGTGTTGGTAAAAAATCAAACCCAAGATCCAGATTTTTTCCTGTTACCCACCAGGACTATTCTCGCCTAAGAATCCAACCATCCTCACACCCCTGCTTCTCCTTAGAACCTTTGCCTTTACCTCTAGATTCTAGAAGGGAAGTGGCATTTGCACCTAGAGCAAGGAGCTGTGATCCTACTAAACTGTTTCTGCCATCCTTGCTCATATCCTAAATGACAGAAACAGGCTCTTTCATCTTCAGGGGTCCACACAGTACATGATACAAGTCCTCTTTGCTGAACAAAGAATAAATAAATATATGCATTACATAGCTATGTTACTAGTGGAAAATAAGATTAAAGTTTAAAATCAAGCCAGTGCTACCCTGGCCAGGTGCTCAAGTTAGTTGGAGCGTCGTCCTGTGCACCAAAAGGCTGCAAATTCCATTCCTGGTCAGGGCATATACTTAGCTTGCAGGTTCAATCCCCAGTCAAGGCATGTACAGGAGGCAACCAATTCATGTTTCTCTCTATTGTTTCTCATTCATTCTTTCTCTTTCTCTCCCCCCCACCCCGCCATCAATAAACATATCCTCAGGTGATGATTTTTTTTAAACTTTAAAAAATTAAAAATAAAATAAAATCAGGCCAGTGCTTACTCATGTTCCCCCAGCCCCTTCACAGTTTTAAGGAAGCTTCTCTTGAATGCTCAGAACAGCAAGAAGTGATACCTTCAAAGCTGCTTTAAAATCTTTTTCTCCAAAATATTGGATTTGATTTAAAAAATTTAAAAAAAGAAAAACGAAGGATTTGTACTCATGACTATACATAATAATCTCCATTCAATTAAACTTAGAATATATTCTGTATTATGCATAAAACTAGTCAGTCCTCCACATAAACAAAACAGTAACACTTAATAACGTATGTGACTGTTTAGCATGCTCTTGTGTAAGAAAACTGTATTGAGATCAACAAGGCATTCATTTATGTTGCCCTTTATATACTACTTCCTCTGTCATGTGGCAGTCAAAAGGCTAACTGAGATGCTTGCAGCAAAGAAAACAATTCTGAAAGGTCATGCTACACAGATAGTCAGAATTTCTTTCACAATATCCTTACTGTGTATGACAGGCTATATGACAATCTAACCACAGTTATTTTCTGAGTAAAAGCAAAAAGCATGTTATCAAAGGACCAGAAACAGTAGGCACTTAACAATATAATCTTTATGAACATTTTTTCTAACTGCACAAACATCCAATGCAATTAACAGAAAAGAACCCTGGGGCAAAGAAAAGAACTGAAAGAGGAAGATATGGTAGAAACTGGAAAGCAAGTATAAACCACTCTCTTCATGTGCAGTGTTCATATAAAATGATAAGAAACTTCTAAAGTAAACATTTTCAAATTAAAACTTAATTTACCAAGGAAGAGCATAATTGTAACAATATTGAAGACAATGATTATGATCTACCTCAAATTTCCAAATCTGAATGACAACTGCAAACAAGATGCAAAGTTTCAAAAACCTCTCTGCAGGGGCTGTAATCCCACCAATATATTACCCCTTAATAACTTTTATTGGTCTGTTATCCATCTGAACAAGGAATGCCTTTTCCCATCTGTTACACAGATAAGGTGTCAACAGGAAGATGAAAATTCCCCCAGGTACTTATAAAATTTCCAATCTCAGAGGTTAACAAGTGTACTCTTTCAAGGAAAAAAATCATTCTAGCTCATTTAATCATCTTATCCAATCCTCAGAGATCAGTTATTCCTGCCTAGATATTAAAACAAATAGCTTGCTCCTGAGCCAATTGAAGGTACTTAGGATATTACACTTCACAGCCAAGTTACACAGACATAGTGCCACAAGTTCCAGGCAATGCATTCTTTTTAAGGTTCCAGAATTTTAATTCCTATGAAGATTTCTCACTAAAATTTAACTAGAAGACAACTTTCTTTATCAGTTCTGACCTCATAGTAGAGCATGAGGATTTGTGTTCCTTTCAAAACTACTAGGAAACAAGCTATGATAAACACTAAGAAAATACACTTAAGCCCTGGCTGGTGTGGCTCAGTGGACTGAGTGCCAGCCTGCGAACCAGAGTCTATTGTTCAGTTCCCAGTTGGGCACATTCCTGGGCTGAGGGACAGGTCCCCAGTTGGGGGTATACGAGAAGGCAACTAACTGATGTGTCTCTCTCTTTCTCCTTCCCTCCCCCGCTCTCTGAAAATAATTTTTTTTAGAAATCCAAATACGTCTAACAGAATTCATCATGTCATAGCCCCACCCTCTCACCCCTAATACCAATCTTTCCTCATGGTTTCCTTACTTTTCTGTTCATGGTACCATCACACTTCAAACCACTGGAACTCAAAATCCTGGATTCATTTATATGACTTCTTTCTTCCATATTCTCTGACAAATCTACCTATGAAATCCACCTTGCAAAATAAATTCAGAGACCACTGACTTTCACTCTTACAGTAGTAGGAGTGAATGCTCATTTGGGTAGTCATTATTTCATGTCTTCAACAATTACCAATGGTATAATTAACCAATTAATTCCATGACTATTTGTTAAGCACCTTACTTGCCTGCTAGATAGAAAGCCCAGTCTAGCAGGCACAATAACCTCAGGCAGGGAATGTCCCTCCTTGTTAACAGCATAACTAGGGTGGACCATGTTATTTATCATCCAAACCAGTAGGCTTGAGAGTAAAAGAGAGCATTAAAAATAGGTAGGTAATTACACAATGTTATGCATCAATTTTATCTCAAAGATGGAAAAAATAGGTATTAACTGATTTTCAAGAGCCTTAAACCAGGATATATGGTCACACTAACTGCAACTCCAGTGCTTAAATGACTGTTGCATCCTGAGTACATACTACAAAATGGTTTAACGAATGAATTAAGAGCTGAAATATTGACTTTATCACCTCCTCATTTTTTTACTCCATTGCAAGCCACCAACTGTCCTGAAATGATTCTGCTGGAGCCAGCAATGACCTCCTAACTGCCAAATTCAAAAAAGCTTCTTTAGTTTTCAATTAACCTCTCTATAAAGCTTTCAACACTACTTACTGGCCCCTCCTCTCTCTTTCACGAAGCTCTGTTCACTCTGTGGTAAACATCATCCTAAACATATGACTGTCTTAAAACAAAGCCTAGTATTCCACCCTCTTCCTGCCCCAGATAAACTGAAAGATTCAGAATCTAACCAATATTCACATTACCCTTCTATACTTAACTTCTGGGGGAAAATATGTTAAGTAATCAAAGATACAAAATTGAATACTTACCTCAAAATGGTAGCCTCCATTTCAGTCTTTTAGGAAAACAGATGGCATTACTTATTTTTTAAAAGTGAAGTTTTCATGAAAGACTTTTTCAGATTAGAAAATACACTACAAAAAAAAAAAAGGTGACATGACATTAACACTTAAATGGATTAAATTAAAAATAAAACAAATTGTGTATTGCTTTTATGACATTTAATTGCTGATAACTATTTTTTAAATATGAGGGAAATAAGAATACACATGAAACACAATATTAAAATTATAGAACATCAGAACTAGAAGGGACTTATGTGGACACTGTGCAACTAAATGCTCTCATTTAGATCACCTCTTTTTTCTTGAAATCTATTTTTTATAAGCTAGTTTTCTTTCTATTTCTCAATCCATTCCTCTATCTACATCATGAACTATTGACAACAGTAGCTTATTTCATTTTCCCCTTTTATTCTTTAATGTAATAGGTGACACACACAATATATGGAAAGTGCATGTAAGCAAGCATAAAATGAACACCAAACCACCACCCTACAGAAGAACACATGTAACATTACATCTTCCTATGTACCCCTCTCATCCCAATTTTTATCCTGAATACTTATTACTTTTTTCTTTTTTTAATTTTTATTTAATTTATCAGTGACATTGGTTAATAAAATTATATAGGTTTCAAGTGTACAATTCTGTAACACAACATCGGTATACTGTATTGAGTGTTTACCAGCCAAAGTTGTTATTACATTTTAAAAAATAACTTTGTCACATGTATAGAGGCCTCTAAATAATTTTTTTTGCTTGTGCTCCCTGCTTCCTTTTTCAGCTTAGTAAATTGTTACGCTATATGAAGTCTTCAAGGACTTGAACTTTTTACTCAATATTTTTCTAAGCTTTATCCATATTACATTTTCATTCATCTGCAGTATTTCATTACATAAATATGCCACAATGTACCATAATTAACCATTCTGTTGACAGATATTTGAATGGTTTATACTTTTTGCTTTAATCAACATTATTACATCAATATATGTCTCCAGGTGCATATGAATAAGAATTTCTGTAGGGCATGCTTTAAACCAAGTGAAACTGGTGGGATGCAGCACATGCAAATTCCCAGCTTTACCAAAATGTCAAATTGTCTTACAATTGTATCACCTTATAATGCACCAGAGGTAAATGGATTAATAACATTTCCTCTCTAATGCTTGGTAAAGTTAATTTCTTAATTGGTACCATTTTAGAACATATAAAATGGTATCATATCATATTGAAGAACTTTTCGAATACTGAATAATTATCTATCTATGTTCCTTTCTGCATTCCTTTGTTCACAGACTTTGGCCATTATTATTGGGTTGTCTTTTCTTATTAATTAGTAAGTAGACTTTACATATTCAGAACCAGGACTGACTACGTTAACTTGCAGGGCCCAATGTAAAATAAAAATGCAGAGCACTTATTCAAAAATTAAGAATTTCAAGAGAGTGAGAGCTGAGCATTAAAATAAGCATAAGGTCCTGTGTGACTGCACAGGTTGTATATCTATCTATACAGCAGCCCTGTTCAGGATACTAGTTCTTTATTATACATAGTATTTACTGTTTTTTTCAAGTTTGTGATTTACCTTTTCATTGTATGTATGGTGTCTTTAAATGAACATTAATTTTAATGTAATCAGAAATATCAGTTTTTTATTTGAGTCTTCTTATTGAGAAAATACTGTAGTCTTCATAAAGTTTTATGGCTTTGCGTTTCCATTTGAGCTCTAAACCATGGATGCTTAGTCCAAACATCAGTGAGCTCACAGCCCCCTCCCTCCTCTCAGCTGTTAAATCCCATTCTTCACTAATAACATTCTATAGGATTTTATATATAACCTTTATGATAGCTGCATCCTAATCATTATCTAATTCATTTCTGGGCCAGCTCACTCAAATTGGACTGGAGTCTCTACTACATACCAAGTTTGGAATTGCTTACATTTGCCAGTAGTACTTCAAGTTAGAAATTTTATCTTTTTAAAGATTTTATTTATTTACTTTTAGAGAGAGGAGAAGGGAATGAGAAAGAGGAGAAAAACTGTGATGAGTGAGAGATACATCAATAGGTTGCCTCTCACACTCCCCCACCCATGGACCTGGCCAGCAACCCAGGCATGTGCCCTGACTGGGAATCAAACTGGCTACCTTTTGGTTCGCAGTCCGGTGCTCAATCCACTAGCCCACACCAGCCAAGGCCCATGTCAGAAATTTTAATTAAAAAGTTTAAGCACTGCCCTATCTGGTGTGACTCAGTAGACTGAGTGCCAGCCAACCTGTGAACCAGAGAGTCACCAGTTCCATTCTCAGTCAAGGGAAAATGTCTGGGTTACAGGTCTGGTCCCCTGTAGGGGGTGCATTAGAGGCAATCACATGATGATGTTTCTCTCCCTCTCTTTCTCCCTCCCTTCCACTCTGTCTAAAAATAAATAAATAAAATCTTTTAAAAAAAAGAAAGAAAATGGAAAAGAAAAATATTTCTTAAAAAAGTTCAAGCACCTAGTTAGAACAGTTTACATTTTAAAAAAGAGACAAAAGGTTGAAAAATCTTCAAGTTTCATAATAGTTCTAGGAATCAAAGAAGGGCATAATTGTTGCTATTAAGGATGAAAATCTTTTTCATTTTGTACCTTCAAAAGAAAACTCAGCTAAGAAGAAAGTAATTTAATTCTAGTCAAGGTTTCTTTGTTCTTGAACTAAGATAAATAATAATTTTTAAAGTGAGAGAAATGTTATAAAACAAATTTCAGAATCATGTCAACCTATATCAAACTGCTTATTTTCCCAAAAGTTAAGGGCATCAGTCAAGTCAAAATTAACCAATTTGCTGGTACAGGATGTTGACAGTGGAAGAGGCTATGTGTGTGGGGGCAGGGATACATGGGAACTCATTGTACTTCCTGCTCAATTTTGCTGTGAACCTAAAACTGCTCTAAAAAATAATGTCTACTTAAAAAGGGGGAAAAAAGGCAATGTTTTGATTGCTGGAAATAAAAAGATTTGACACAGTACCAGCTAACAATGAATGTAAGTATGTATATTGCTTATGGTTCTTGGACAGTAAAAGAAATTACTCTGATTTTTATCACAGAATTCAAGAAAAATTACTCTTTAAGTTCCTAATAATGCTTTAGGTATAAACAGTGTTATTAGTGACCTAACACATGAAGATTCACTCACACAACTTCATTGTGGAGGGGGAAAAAAACAATTTACTAGAAGGAAAAGTTCTACACAAACAATAAATATCCATTAAACTCTAAAGGAATGGGGGCAGGGAGAGAATTTCAAAAGCTCACACTGAGAATTGCCCATGACCAACCCAAACTCCTACACAGGTTCTATGTCTGGTCCCTGTTCAAGTAAAAGTACTTTTCTACAAAAACAAAACAAGAAACCCTATGCCTCAATCATCCAGTTTATATTACCTCAGTTTTAAGATGGAGGTTTTTTCACATTTTAACATCTCTGATATAGAAATGCCTCTTATAGTCACTATCGGACAGCAGGTGTAATGTACAAGGTCACTGCCTACAACATGTGAACTTGATTCTTTTTCTTGATGGCCTAATAAGATAACTATAACTTAGTAATATTTCAGTACACAAACCATACAAGGACCATTTGAGATGAGAATACATTTTTGTTGACATCTTCGGTAAAAATTACCAAAACCCCCAGAATGAGTGTTGAGGCTTATGAAAATCCATCTGACTATATTAAGAATTATGCGCTCTGCTGTACATGTTATACTTGAATTAGAAAATAAAGAAATATAACTAAAGATACTTCATTTCTGCTTGAAAACCTGATGAGAGTTCAAAGAAAAGAAAGTCTTTAAAATATGAATAGACTCTTACTCTCGCTAACTAGAAAAATGCAAATTAAAACTACAGCGAGCCCTGACTGGTGTGGCTCAGTTGGCTGGGCAACGTCCCACAAAACAAAGGACTGCCAGTTGGATTCCAGGTCAGGTCATGCCTGGGTTGCAAGTTTGGCCCCTGGTCCAGACATGTGCTAGAGGCAACCAGTAGCTGTTTCTCTCCCTCTCTTTCCCCCTTCCCCCAATAAATAACATCTTTTTAAAAAAAATACAAAAAAAATGCAGTGAGACACCATTTCAACACAGTCATTTGGGAAGAAATCCCTATATGCTAAGTTACTTTGTTGGCCAGGTTGTGAATATGCACTATCCATCATAACACCACCACAATGGTAATTATGTGAATTTTGTGAAGGACATGTTGACCTTACTGTGGTAAATATTTTGCAATGCACACACATATCAAATCATCACACTGTACACTTTTAACTCATACAAATGTTATATGTCAACTAAATCTCAAAGCTAGGGGTGGGAGGAGAAATATACATTACCCCTTATTATTAACAGGGAAGCCTAGGTCCAAACATAAGAGCAATTTGGCAACATCTCAAAACGACAGACATATATAGCCTTTGAATAGCAATATCACATCTGAATTTATTCCATAATAATATACTTGTATATGGGCTCCATTCTGACCAATCAGGAAAGTACTTTTTGGACCAATCAAACTGTAAGGATTTGGAGTCCTCATTTGCAAAAGGACCAATCAGGAACCAAGGGCAGGGACTTCTATCTGTAAAGAAAGTTACCCTCTGGCTCAGAGAAAGTACTGCCTATATTCCACTGAAGACTGAAGACTGAGTTTCCCCAACATCAAAGTTGTAACACCGAACTTTTCTCAAGAACAGAGCTGTCTAGCCAGAGAGGGAACTGGCCCCAGGGCTGCCTCGCAGTCCTGCTGTATCACAACTGACCTGAAGTTTCCTTCTTTATTGCATCCTAAATTGGGGGTTGCTTGTGGTGCTGAATTGACACCGATGACCATCAGTTGATAGTTTATAAAGTTTTTGTTTCAGCCTAGGGTTTATGGTCAAAATTCTGTGTGGCTAATTAAAGTAGTTTTTTAAATTCTCCCTTTCAACTTGATTGTTATTCATGAGAAATCCACTTAGGTCTTTTTTGGATCTCTGAACTTTTTATGGGCCTCCTGCCCTGCCAAAGAGTGCCCCAATTCTGCTGTCTTTAACGCCTCAAAACTTTGGTGCCATTGACCTCAGACAGCACTTTGCCATCCACAATTCCACAGGTGGTAATCTTTTAGATGGTATGAATGGAGTGGCTTTGGTCCAGGGCATCAACAATATCAAAGTCCTCCCCTTCTCTCAGTAAGCGGCAGTAGGTGGCAATCTCAGCCAACAGCTTGACCTCAATGTTCAGCAGGGCCTCTTACTCCTGGGCCTGGTGTTGCCCCTCCACCCAGGTCTGGGCCAGCTCTGCCTCAGGTGTGGCAGGATCCTGTTGAGCTGTTCCACCTCCATAACATGGAATATCTCCACCTCCCTTCGGCTGTTCTCCAAACTGGTCTTCAGATCTCTCAATGAGTCCAGGTCGATCTCCAAGGACTGGACCATACATCTCAGCTCTGAGTGTCACCTCAGCAGCTCCTATCTGAGGTCTGTGAGGTGACCACTGTGGTGCTCTCCTCAATCTGCTGGGACCAGTATTTGCCTAACTCCTCTCAGTTCTTCCAAGCAAGGTCATCACACTGGGCCCAGATGTCTGCCATGATCTTGCTGAGTTCCTGAGATTTGGGGGCATCCAACTCCATGGTCAACCCAGAGCTGGCAACCTGGCTTTGTAGACCATTTACTTCCTCCTCACAGTTGTTCTTCATGAAAGCAACTCTTACTTGAGAGCTTCAACCTCTCTCTTCAGCTATAGCCATCATCAATGTCATCAATGACCTTTCAGGGCCAGCTCTGTCTCACACTTGACTCTAAAGTCATCAGCAGCCAAGACAGGTATTGTCAACCTGCAGAATGATATGGGGACTGTCCACAGAATTTGCAAAGAACCCTCAGATCCTTGATGATCTTGAAATAATGCCCCCAGTCCCTGATCTGGAGTCCCTTCCTCTCCAGGTGTTCCAGATTTTGCTCTCCAGTCTCCAATTATTAGCCTCCAGGTTTCTCACCCTCAAGCAGAAGGCCAGGCAATCATTCAGGCATTGCAGAGTCTTCTAGTTCTGGATGCCACCTATGCCTGCCAGACCCTCAGCCATCCCTGCAGCCAGACCCCTAGATCCCCAGCTGCCCCACAATGGTGGAGTAGAACACCGAGATTGGGGAGCCCAAGCCCTCAGCATCTGCACAGATGCTGGCCACAATGCTTACCAGCCAGACCCGGTAGCTGGGTGACTGACTGCACAGAGCCCAGGTCCAGTAGTTTCTGGAGAAGCTAAGGCTGGTGCTGAAGCTCATGTTGTTCAGGGAGAAAGGCAAGAAGCCAAGACTCAGGTTCAAGCTGCCTAGGTCCATTTTTTGTCTGTATTTCACTTGGTTTTTTTTTCTTCTCATCCTGATAGATTTTGTATATTTGTTTATGATTATGTGAAACATTATATGGTTCTAAAAGTAGACATATATAAAAAGATATGCTCAGAAAAGCATCCCTCTCTCCATTCCTACTATACCATTTCCATCCTCTTCATTTCCATATTGCTGCCACCCAAATCCTGTAGGCAAACCAGTATCATCAGTTTCTGACTATCCTTCTGGGGTATGTTTTTGTACAAACGTGCAAATACATATCCATATTCTTGGTTCTTTTTCTTACCTAAAAGGCAGCACACTAGAGTTATTCTTTTGTTTCTTGACTCCTCTCTTCCAAAGTCCTATGTGTCTTCTTAGTTCAGTCACTGCCCCTAGCCCACCCAGGATAATGGCGACAGCTCAGGTACTGAACACTGGTTTAAAAAAAACCAAAACCCTCTATGAGAGTAAAACAAATGAAGCCTGTGAATTGTTAGATAGTCCAGAGAAAGTCCTCCTTCAGTCCAAGGACCAGATTACAACAGGAAATGCAGCCAGAAAGGATCATCTGGAAGGAAAAGCTACAATCTCAAATAAAATTACTAGCTGTATTTTGCAGTCATCACAGGAGGCAGGTATCAAAACTGCTTTCACCAGAAAATGTGAAGAGACAGCTTTCATTGAATCTAAGTGTGAAATGATTCCAAATGAATGAGTTTGTAGAACAACAGCAACTGTTTCTGTTCTCAAAAGAATACTGGTGCCAAGGAAGGGTACAAGTTTTACCTTCCTAAAGTGGAGATGTTTTTTAAGGATGATGTCAATAATGATCCACAGTGATTTGAGGAACAGATCATTGCTGCAAAATTTTGCCTTGCTGGACTTGTTATAGGCCCAACTGAAGTGGATATCATGAACCATGCTACACAGGCTATTTTTGAAATATTGGAGAAATTCTGGCTGTCCAGGACTGTACTATGAAGTTAATATGAAGACTGGTTAAAATGAAGACTGAATTTGGTGTTGATGTCACTACCAAAGAAATTATTCTTGCTGATGTAATTGATAATGATTCCTGGAGACTGTTCGTCAAGAGATCGAAGTAGAAAGAAAGACAGTCATACTGTGACCTCAAGGAAGTAACTCCTGAAGGGCTCCAGATGGTAAAGAAAAATTTTGAGTGTGTTGCTGAAAGAGTCAAGTTGCTTCTGAAATCAAACAGTCAGTGCAGGGCTAGTACTGATGGGCTCAACTTCAGATCTTGGTCACTATGAAAAAAAATCAAGGCTTGTGGAAATTTTGGCATCCATGTTAACTTCAGGTAACTTCTGCCCATAAAGGACTGGATGAAACTCTGAAAATTAAAGCTGAGTATAAAGGGGGTGGCAATCCTATAGTATTTGTGGTGGGGGCAGGCAGAAGCAATGGTTTAGGGCCAGTGATGTCCAGTTATCAGTGGTTCTCCTTCATCCAGACTGAGGAGCTCAGGCTGTGTGGTCTTCTCTTCAACTACACAGGGGTCTTAGCTGTTCGATCAATCATACTTTCTCCAGAAGGATTAGCTCAGTTTGCTGCTCAGATATTTGGTTTAAATAACCATTTCGTGTGGGTCAAACTGTGAGCAACTATATTGAGTATGTGGATTTCCTTAAAGCAGGATAAGAAAACCCAAGAGGGAAATTTGTAAGAAAGACCATCATTGGCTGTTGTGGCCCAGTGTATTGAGCATCAACCTGTGAACCTAAAGGTCACTGGTTCCATTCCTAGTCAGGGCACAGTGCCTGTGTTGCAGGCCAGGTCCCCAGTTGGGGGCATGTGAGAAGGAACCGATGGATGTGCTCTCACACATTGTTATTTCTCTCTTTCTCCGCCCCTTCCCCTTTCTCTAAAAAATAAATATTTTTTTTTAAAAAAAAGAAAGAACATCATTGCATTTTTAGGAGAAAAACTATAAATTTCTAGTTTATCTGCAGAAAAAAATCAAGCAAGATGAAAAGATTTTAAATCAATCAGAGAAAACAAAATTTATTACTGGATGAAAAAACAATGTTCCTCATTAACAATATGTTCTGGAAATTACACTGTATTTCAGTTCATAGAGATATTCATTCTTTTTTTACATCTGCACTGTACTTCCTTGTGTAGATGTACCACAGTTTACGGGTACTTAGAAACTGTTTCCAATATTTTTACAATGCTACAATGTAAACTATTGACATCCTCCTATCCTGTTCCCCCTCAAACACTATCCAGGCCAAAAACGAACAGAAAAAACTGGCTCTACCTCCAAAACATACCAAATTCACTCAACACTCGCACTGTCCCTGACATAGCCTCAGTCTAAGCCATTATGAGCATTTCTCGACTGCTGTGCTCCAACACCCTCCTAATCAGCCTCACTGCCTCCAAGACAGCCTCTCCACAGTTCATCTGTGCCACAGTGAAAAGAATGTACCTTGTATAGCAAAAATTAGATCACTATAGTTCCTTGCTTAAAACTTTCCAAAAGCTCTCTATTGTAACTCTGAGTTGTAACTATGACCTATAAAGACCCTACATGATTTGTTTTTTGTCTCCCTCCAACCTCATCTTCCACTCTCTTCCTCATTCACTACTCTCTAGCCATACTGGTTTTGCTATCTGTTCATTACATACTTTGCTCCTACCTTAAGGCTTTTGTACTTGCTATTTTTTCAGCTTGGAATGTTCTGCTTCAGGTCACTGGCCAACTTCTTTTTTTTTTTAATATATATATATTTATTTATTTGGAGAGAGGAGAAGGGAAGAAAAAAGAGAGGGAAAGAAACATCAATGTGAGAGAAACATTAACTGGTCTGCCCTTTATATGCGTGCCCACTAAGGACCAAACTGGCAACCTAGGCATGTGCCCTGAGCCGGTATTGAACCCACAACTTTCTGGCCCAACCAACTGAGCCATACTGGCCAGGGCTCATCGGCCACCTCTAATGTTCATGTCTCAACTCAAAAGTTACTTCTTTTAAGAGGGTTTCTGTGTATCACCACAGTTGAGACAATAACTTGGATCATTCCTACAGACAAAAAAAGGGGTTCTACCGAGAGTAACTTCACAGAGTGATCTAATCATGAATTCCTAACTAGGTAGGTCATGATGAGTAGTCATGCAGCAGGCATATAACTTCTTTAGTAAACAGTTTATCTTTGCTTTAAGCAAGCCCTGGCCATTGTTTCTGTACATCCAGGTTAATATACCTTTGAAAAGCCTCTTTTCAGAACCCTCAGAAGCAAAACAGCCACTCTCAAAAGAGCCCATAATCTTTAATCCTATTAACTACCCTGTAATCCAATCTCCACCTTGTTTTCTCCCACCTTCAAGTAATCTTCCTTCCTTCCCTTCTTAATTCCAAATGCATAAAAGAAACTGCAAACTCATTCTAAAAGCAGTTTTCTAGGTCTACTGAGATATTGCTTCCCAGAGTATCCTGTCTGGCTCAAATAAAATTTTTTAATTTGTATTTATTTATTTTTAGAGAGGGGATGGGAGGGAGAAATAGGAGGGAAACAGTGATCAGCTGCGCATGCCCTCAACGGGGCCCAGCCAGCAACCCAGGCACATGCCCAGACTGGGAATCCAACCTGCAACCTTTTGCTTTGCAGGAATACACCCAACCCACTGAGCCACACCAGTCAGGGCTCAAATAAATTTTTACAAAAATTCTCTAAAGCCTTGGAAGTTGTTATATTGACATTCTCTATCACTTTATCACCTTCATAATACTTATTAGTATTTACAATTCTCATTTATTATTTACATGTTTGTTCTTCTACTGGGAAATAGGGAAAGTCTTGACAATAACTTTTAATGCATATAAGTTTAAGTATTATTTTTTAAACTTTTCTGTAAGTCTGAAATCATTTCAAATAATTCTCCTTGGAGAATTCTGGAGAATAGGAATTGCCTATTCTGGACATTTTATATAAATGAAGTCATATATAATACATCATCTTTTCTGGCTAGCCTCTTTCATTTAGCACAATATTTTCAAGGTTCATCCTTACATGTTGTAGCATGCTGTAGCACATATAAGAACTGCATTCATTTTTAATGATGAAAACTATTCCACTGTGTGAATGAATTGCATTTTATTTATCCATTTACCAGTCGATGGACATTTATGTTGTTTCCGCTTTTGGGCTATTATAAACAATGCTGCTTTGAACATTCATGTATATGTTTTTGGATGGACATGTGTTTCAATTCTCTTGGGTATATATACCCAGGAGTGGATTGCTAAATCACACGGTAACTCTATGGTTAACTTTTTGAGGAACTGACAGACTGCTTTTCCAAAGTAACTATACTATTTTACAATCTAGCTAGCAATATATGAGGCTTCCAACCCTACATGCAAAACTTCTTATTGTCCATATTTTGGTTATAGCCATTCTGTTAATATGAAGTTATCTTATTATGGTTTTGGTTTTTACTCCCTAATAACTAATGATGTTGAGCAATCGATCATAGCTTATTATCCACTTGTATATCTTCCTTGGAAAATTTTTAAACACACTGCCAGTTTTTAAACTGGATTATTGAAATTTTTATTATTAACTTGTAAGTGTTCTTTATATATGCCTTACTTGATATAAGCATTACTAACATTTTCTCACTGGCCCTCTATTGGAATGTTAGGGTCTGCGTTTACATATTAACTTAGCTCCCAGGTTCAGAAGAAAATCTCTTGTTAGTATTAGCTTATAAACCATAATCAACACATTAAAAACAACTTACAAGAATTTGGTATCACTGACAAGTGGTTACTCAAAATCTACATTGTACAGGAAATACTATAACTTCATTGACAAAGTATGAGGACTTGAAGTCATAGATTACTCATGTTGTCAATGCTAAAGTAGTGTGTACAGAATGCCCTCAGATATACAAAATGCTGACTGCCAATTTAACAAATCACACAAAATCAGAAACACAATCTTCTAACCTCTTTATATTTAAAAATACTTATATAGTAAAATAGCTTCCAACAAGACTTCGAAAGGGTAGAAATTAACACATTTTAGATACTTATTTCTGACTATGAGAGCTGGAACAAACTTCTTAGTCAGGCATTACAAGGCCTTCTGTGATCCACCTCTTCCTACTTCTGAAGCTCCCTCCCACTTTACATTCCAGCTGGTAGTTATTTATAAACACCTGTGATTAAGCCCTGGTATCATCTCATACTGGTTCTTCCTTGACCACCTCTCTCCTGAGGACTAGTTTGGAATTTATATTTCAGTGGTTCTCAAACTTCTTGGTTTCAGGACTTCTCCACACTCTTCAAAATTATTGAAGACTCAAAGCTCTTATCCATGTAGGTTGTATCTATTAGTATTTACTGAATTTGAAATTAAAATGTATATTTAAAAATGTTTATTCATTTGCCTGACCAGCATGGCTCTGTTGGCTGAGTGTCATCCCGCAAAACAAAGGGTTGCTGGTTCAATTCCCAGTCAGGGCACATGTCTGGGTTATGGACAGTCCCCAGCTGGGGTGCATGTGAAAGGCAACCGATCAATGTTTCTCTCCCTCTTTTCTCCCTCCCTTCCCCTCTCTATTTAAATATATATATTTATTCATGTAAAAAACAAATCTATTAAATATTTACTTTAAAACATTTTATTTTTAAGCATATTTTTAGTTTTAAAAACTGCAATTTTCAAAACAAAACCTCTAGTGAGAAAAGTGACACTATTTTATTATAGTTCTGCAAATCTCCTTAATGTCAAGCTTAATAGAAGACAACAAATTTTCATCTCTGCTTCTACCTTCAATCTATTGCAATGATCACAAGTTATATACTGCCTCTGGACAACTCCATCATACACACACACACACACACACACACACACACACACACAAGCAAATAAGGGCAAATAATGTCTCATGTTATGAAAATAGTTTTGACCTTACAGATGTCTGACGACGAGCTGGTGGACCTCCAGGAATCCCCAGGCCATACTCTTGTGAACCACTGCTCCATCCTTTGCTCCCACAATACTCTGGGTAGGCTCTATCATTTGCACTTATTTACACACAGTATGTGAATTATCTGTTGGTCTCTCTTAAAGTTCCTTGAAGTCATGAGCTGTGAGCCTTCTTCAACTTTGCACCCCAGCACCTCACAAAGCATATAGCATATGCTTTCTCAATAAACATTTCATGGATAAAATAGTAAATATAGGAAAATGTTCGCACACCCTAATATAGAAAGGTATATGTAAATGAATCAATTATCCCATGGCCAATTCTTCAGCTAATAGAAATGTATGAAAGAAAATCTTATGATAAACTGATAGCAATGCCAAAAGTAGAATAAAGGATACATTCAGACCTGGTTTAACCACACTAGATTAGACCTTTTCAAAGTGCAGCCCTGAGGGAACACGGAAAACAGATCCTAAAAAAATCTTAGACTGTAAACAAACACCCACAGCTCCAGTCTTCTGACTCAATAAAAGTATCCACCTCTGCAGCAAGACAATTACAGCACTGTTTGAAAAAAAATGGCCAGGTGGGGAGAGGGAGTGTTGGTATCAAGGTAAGTAGAGTGCCAGTGACTGATAACTAGAATCAAACAGGTATTCTCAGCTTATGAATTTCTTGAAATTTTGTCAATCAAACTAGAATATTCTAAAAACAATTTCTGCCTTTATTTCCCTTGTTTTTTCAAACACCTCCTTTTATTGTTATGAATGAACATCACCCTCCCAATGCAAATAAACACCAACATCCCATTCAATGTCTTCAACATTATTGAAGATAAGGAACATATTTGTCTCTCTCAGTTACTCCTAGTCCAATACCTTGAAGCTCAACCATTATGTCTAGAGGTTTGTTCAGTAACTGGATATCTGAAGAGGTGTGTGTGCCAAGGAAAAAGAAATACTTTTGCAGTAAGGCCTGGGATGGGTTGGGGTAGAATGGCACATTTACCAAAAGGATAAAAGAAGCTCTTGGAACAATTCTCAGAAGTGAAAGGGTAATTGAATGCAAAGCTAAAGGAGCCTGGGATTCAAAGGGAGCCACTACAGCCTACACACCTTAGACGGCCACCTTCTCTAGGTCTCCACTCTCAACTGTAAAATGAAGAGGCTCTCTGACATAATTTTTAGGATGTCTATGTTACCCTGGATAGTGCGAACCCCACGGCAGTACAAATCTGGCATTCCAAAGGTCTGAATTTTGACCAGAGTCAATGCACTAGTATTGCACATTGTATTGGCAGAGCATTAAATTACTGTTAGATAATCACAAAGACACAGGTTAATACAGTTAACCCATTTTCTAGACAGGGAAATAGAAACAGAAGTAACCTAACAAATTACTTGCCCTCTTATAGAAAACAGCCACATGAATATTTTAGGAAATAATAGTCATTAAAATAATTTCTTGCCGTGGCTGGTATGGCTCAGCAGATTGAGTGCTAGCCTTCGAACCAAAGGGTCACCGGTTTGATTCCCAGTCAGGGCACAAGCCTGGATTGCAGGCCAGGTCCCCAGTATGGGGTGCACGAGAGGCAACCACATATTGATGTTTGTATCTTTCTCCTTCTCCCTCCCTTCCTTCCCTCTATCTGGAAATAAATAAATAAAATACTTTTTTAAGTCAGCATTAGAAAGTCTACTTCCCATTTTAAAAGGAGTCTTCCCCTTACAAAAAGAATCAGGATTTCCCTAATTAGATCAGCAGAGCAACAGTTTCTGAATAGATTAAGAGAAAGGTATGTTAGCACACAATTATAAACATGTCAGTGGTTTGTTTATAAAATCTTCAGAGATTTTTCCCCCCAGACTTGACACATTACAGAAAACTATCACTGTTAAAGTCCTTTGGCCACATGATAACCATACATGCTCACTAGAAAGGAGTCCCAGGAATGACTGAGTTGACACCCTATCTGGTCAAGGCTGGGACTGAAAAAAAAGGAGACCCTGAATTTCCAGGGAGCCTACAGTCTATTTACTCAAAATTACTCTGGAATAAGTTAGACTTGAAAAGAGACCAACATAAGGTACAAGGCTAGAATGGCCAGCAGAAAAACAAACTCACATTAGGGGAATAGAAAGAAAATGGGAGATACCTGGGGTCACCATGGAAAACAAGGTGACTGGCCAGGGGTGATAACTACAAATGGCTTAATGTTGAACACCATCATCAAAATACAAGAAACTGGGATATCACAGGCATCTGTAGGAAGGCAACTAAATGCTTACTCTTTACAATAAACTTCTGTATTTTTAAGCTTTATACTATGCACAAGCATTCCAAGCTCCTCAGCTCTTTGTGCCCTCTAATACATAAATTATATGCATACATATAGATGTGTTAACCACTATTCTGAATGTGAGCCATTTATTGCAGTATGTCAATTTGCCTTTATTATTTCTTTCACTGGTCAAAATACATATTTTGGATCATACAGAATGTGAGCCAAAGGTTTCAAAGTAAAATCTAAATTTCTTTTCTTTTCAGTACAAGAGTACTTGTAATGGCAAAAGACTATAAACTAAAAGTCCATCAACAGGGGACTGGTTACATTATGGCACATCCACGTAATGTAATGTTCTGCAGGTATTTTTGGAAAGAACTCAATTAAAAAAACTACACATGCAGAACAATGTTTAAAGTATGCTATCAGTTTTCAAAAAAAAAAAGAAAAGAAGCGGAAATATATCAATACATATGTGTTTGCTTATATAAACACAGGAAAAAATGCATTTGAAACCACTGGTTGCCTCATGAAAATCAGGTGTCTGTCTGGGAGACAGGTAGATAGGAGACTTTTCAGTATATATCTTTGTTTCCTTTTGATTTTTGAATCATGGGAATGTATTACCTTTTACTTGATCAAAAAACAATAATTAAAAAATAAGAACTAAATCCAGCATCTTGAGGCATCTAATTCCTACACGTACCTCATCAGCTAGCATTTTCAATTACCAACTCAATCTTTTAGTTTGGACTCCCGAAACACATACCTCACCTGTTCCTTCTTCATTTCCTCTCATTCTTCATCCAAGACTATCTCCATTTGTCTATCCCCAGTAGCTCCCTTACTGCCTACATCTAGTTCTTATCCCTCGATTGAGAACATTTTATCACCAAGTCCTTCAAAACCTAATTCAACTCTGCCTCACTAGTACAGCTGACACTAACCTTGGTCTCCTCGCAATTTTAGGGTTTTTTAAAACATAATTAAGCATTACACTATATATACTGTTTTCCAGTGCTATTTTATTATATGTGTCTTATACCTTCAATCAGATTAAGGGCTGGAAAAAGATTGATTTATTTTCACCATGACATATGGTATTTCAATTCTGACATTATGTGAACTTTTTATTTACCCCCCAAGAAGTTCTAAAATGCCACTTCACTGTGTCTTTTTCTAATAATGCAACTTTTGACTGGCATCTACATCACAGCTAAGAAATTAACAGAGGGGAAAATGGCCAAAATATATTACTTACTGAAATGATCAAAATTCTCTAAGTTAAAAGCTCAAGCAGCTATCTCCGATATACAGTACAAAACTAAAACTTCTATAAGAAAATCTAGGCAAACTGGAGTTTGGCTATGAGTTTTTTTAGGCAACACCAAAACAATGATCTGCAGGGAGACAAGGGTAAGTTGGACTTTTCAAAACTTCTGTTCTGTGAAAGCCAGTACTAAGAAAATCAAAAGCCAGTTTTCTCCCTGTTGAAGTAGGACAGTTAAGCAACAAAAGGAGGCTAGAATGGATTGAAGTTAAAATATCTACATAATCTCATAGATAGAAATGGTTAAATATAGAAATATTTATATGCATATGTATATTCACAGGGTAACATACTCCCATATTTCCTTGCTCTGTCAGCCAAGAAAGCCTGGAAGCAATGATATTCCGATAGTAATGAGCATAACTAATGCCCACATCTTAGTTCCCATCGTCCAATAAAAGGAACCAGAGCTCCTTGGAGAAATAACTAATCCTAGGACTGAGGCAGGAAACAAGATCAGCCCTGCATATCTTTTCATATTAGAAAGTAAGAAAATGCTAGGAAGAAAGGAAGGTAGGTAAGCAGGCCAACCACAATGATGGGGTACTACAAAGACACAGGAGCCAATGGTCAAAGGTAGTTCCCAGTGGTCAAAGCTAGAACACTTTGAACAACAAAATTACGTAGTATTGGATTACAATCTAAAGTATAAAAAAATTCATGAGTCTACACTAATATGAACAAAGAAAAAGAGTATAGCAAAGAAGACAAATCCCCCATGCAGAAGAATTACAAGTAATGTATGAGAACACTCTCCCTCAAGGAAATGGAGCATAATTCCCCACTCCTAAGGTTTGAAGTACATACAGTAGCTTCTTCTCAAAGAGTGTAACATGAAAAGGGGGTGGGAGGGCCAGTAACTTCATAATGGAGAAATTGAGCAAACACTACATCAGCCAAGTGATCCCAGTCAACATCAACAGTGATCAGTACCTTGACATGATGTGATGAAATAGTACTTTATCTTCATTTTTTAAAAGTCATCAGAGCAATACAATTGAAAGACAATGTGCAAAATGCCTGGTCAGTATTCCTCAGAACTGTCTGATCTTCAAAAACAAAGGCTATCTGAGAAACTAATCAGCTAAGAGGAACTTTGAAAAAGCTAAGAGGAATTCTAAAGAAACATGACAACTAAATGCAATGTGGTATCCTGGATGGGATCCTAGATCAGAAAAATACACATTAGGTAAAAACTAAAGAAATCTGAATGAAACATGGGCTTTCCATAATAATAATTTATCAACAGTGGTTCACATATCATATTAATATTAATAATAGAAACTACACGCAGACTATACAGAAACTCTAGACTACCTTGGTAATTTATCTGTAAACCTAAAACTGTTTTGCTTTTTTTTTAAGATTTTATTTATTTATCTTTAGAGGGGAAGGGTTAGGGAGAGAAATATCAAGGTATGGTTGCCTCTCATGCATCCCTGCTGGGAACTGGCCTGAAACCAAGGCATGTGCCCTGACTGGGAATCGAACCGCGATCCTTTGCTTCGCAGGCCCGTGCTCAATTCACTGAGCTACACCAGCCAGAGCACTAAAACTGTTCTTTAAAAAAAATTTAAACTACCTCTGCCTTCGGATTCTCAAACTTGCTTTTATCTTTTTATAATTCACAATCAAATCTTAACTTCTTAAAAATTATCCCTTACTTCAACATTTTTCCCTTAAATATCGTACTTTTGGGAGGGCTTAAATTTATTATCTGTTTTTATATAACTTAATCCTTGCCTTTTTAGGCTTCATTTTATATTCTTAATATATATGAAAGAATTGGTTTTTTCTATTTGTTAACTGGATAATGAAATACAAGTCAGTTTTACCTTTTTGCTGTCCTTTAAAAGTTTATCACCACCCTGACTGGTGTGGCTCTGTGGGTTGGGCATTGTCCTGAAAACGTAACGGTCACCGGTTCTGTTCCTAGTCAGGGCACAGGCCAGAGTTGCAGGCCAGGTCCCAAGTTGGGGGGGTGCGAGAGGCAACCAATCGTTTCTCCCTCCCCTCCCTTTCTCTTAAAATAAATAAATAAAATATTTTTTAAAAAAGTTTATCACCATTTTGCAACCATAATAACTGATTAATCTACAAAAAACTCAATGGATGCTAAAATTGATAACAGTTTGATAGGGAATGGGCTCTTGGACTCAAAGTATCTTTCCACAAAAAAATACTTTTTAATGACAAAAGCAAAAATTAGTATCTTTAAATGGAGAAATCAAGCAACATCACTTTAATTAAGCAATCCAAGTTAAAATGAGCAATAATGGCATAAACTGTCATCTTGTTTATGCTGAAGAACACACAATATCACTTATGTGGTGCTTCTGCCAAAAATACATAACCTGTATCTAATCATGAAAAACAGACAAACCCAAATTGAGGAACATTCCAAAACATAAACTGAGCTGTACTTTCCAATTATATCAGTTAGTAAAGATCAAAAAAAGGCAAAGGAATTGTTTTAGATTAAAGGAAATTAGCAAAAAAAAAAAAAAAACAACCCAACAATCAAAGGTCAGACACTAGATGATTCCATTCATATAGTATTCTTTTTTTTTTTAAGATTTTTATTTTTTTTAAGATTTTATTTATATACTTTTTTAGAGTGGGGTACGAAGGGAGAAAGAGAGGGAGAGAAACATCAATGTGTGATTGCCTTTCATATGCCCCCTACTGGGGACCTGGCCTGCAACCCAGCCATGTGCCCTGACTGGAAATTGAACCAGTGACCCTTTGGTTCACAGGCTGGCACTCACTCCACTGAGCTACACCAACCAGGGCTATTTATTTGTTTTTTAGATCAAGGGGACGGAAGGAAGACAGAGAGGGAGAGAAACATGATGTGTGAGATAATCAGCAATCTGTTGCCTCTCTCACACCCCCAACTGCAGACCTGGCCCACCCTCCAGGCATGTGCCCCAACTGGGAATTAAATCAGCAACCTTTCAGCTTAGAGGCCTGCACTTAATCCAGTGCGCCACACCAGCCAGGGCCATAGTATTCTTTAAAAATTTTTTCACTTATTGATATAAGAGAGAGAGAAGTAGAGAGAGAGAAATATTGATTTGTTGTTCCACCTATTTACTGTATTCATTGGTTGATTCTTATACGTGCCCTGACCAGGGATCAACCCCACAACCTTGGCCCATCAGTATGATGCTCCAACCAACTTAGCTACCCAGCCATGGCTCACATAGTATTCTTAAAATGACAAAATCAGAAAGATTAGTGGTTACCAGAGGCTACAAAGATGGAGGGAGGGAGGTGGCTAGGGCTATAAAAATGTAGCATGAGAGATTCTTGTGATCTAACTTATATTTTCATTGTGGTGGTGATCACACAAACCTACACATGATAAAATTGCATAGAAATAAACACACAAATAAGTGCATGTAAAATGGTGAAATTTAAATAAGATGGATGGACTATATTAAAGTTCATTTCCTGATTGTGATACTGTTCTATAGTTATGCAAGATGCCACCACTGGGGACGTTTTGGTAAAGGGTAACCAAAATTCTTCTGCATTATCTTACAACCACATGTAAATCTACAATTATCTTAAAATAAGAAAAAGAATTTAATGACACCTAGAACTGAATATCATTCCATTGTTGGAGTGACTACAATATGCAAAATAATATTTAGAGTATGGTATTGCTTTATTTTTAAGGGAGGAAGAGGGGATACATAAATACATATATATACAGATACTTATATATATGTATTTATTTATATAAACACTTAGAAAAAATGCATTTTTAACCACTGTTTTCCTCAGAGAATGAAAATTGTGTGGCTGGGGAAAGGGTAGGAAGATTAGCATTTCTCTAGGGTCAATGTTTCTAAGGCCCAAGGCTTTTCCCAGTTCAATTCAAACATCAGGTGCCTACTAGGGGCCAGGTGCTATGACAGGGCTCAAAGCTGGCCACTTTAAAACTAGTCAAAACTACAGCAAAAGCCCTGGCTGGCATAGCTCAGTGGATTGAGTGCGGGCCTGCGAACCAAACAATTGCGATTCGATTCCCAGTCAGGGCACATGCCTGGGTCGCAGGCCAGTTCCCAGCAGGGATGCATGAGAGGCAACCATACCTTGATATTTCTCTCCCTCTCTCCTTCCCTTCCCCTCTAAAGATAAATAAATAAAATCTTTTAAAAAAATTAAAAAGGACTTGATGATAGTTGAATGAAACGGAAATATGAAAAAAACATAAAAAAAATTTTAAAAACTATAGCAAAAGATGGGAAATAATTTAAACATACATTTACATGCAAATAGAGAAAAATTATATTGACACAATGAAATACTAAGAAATCATGGAAAAGAATTCTATACCTACAGATACGTAACATCAAATATATTGTTAAATAAGCAAAGATACAAAAAAATGCTATCTGAGAGCGGGACTTTATGTGTATACACTAAAAATAGCTTATCTAAGGAACAGCATACAAAAAATTTTAAAGAATGATCACCTCCTGAAAGAACTGGATAGCTGGGAGAACAGATGTAGGAAACTTACACTTCACTATATCCATTTTATATTTTATATAACATGAATGTACCAACTATTAAAATATATATTTAGGTAAAGTAGGTTAAAAAACAGAAGGTGGTTAAGTCTCCCTGGAGACTGTTATTTAGTTGCTCATAACAGTAGGACTGCCCTCACTGTGAGTCACCAAATGGTACCAGGACTCTTCAGAGCTTGCTTATTTACCTCACCTGGGAGAGGAGATAATGTACCACATTAGGACCAATCCATGAGTAATACTACAGAGAATTAAGTGCACAGACTCCTTTTAAAAATAATCTTCTAAACAAGATCTAAACCACAGAGCTCCTAGTTCCTTATTTTCAGTATTACTTAAAAGTAGTCATCAAAGCATGTTGCTGAAGAAGAGCTTCGATATATGGAACATGAACTGCAGGCAACTATAAGTCTGCATAACCTGGTAAAAAGTCAATGCAGGACAAAGAAATGAAGATTCTAGTAAGCTGGTGGCCCAATTCAAATCCTAATGCATGGGGCCCTGATTTTGTGGCTTCCTATTACCCCACTGTCTCCTGGGTGCACACAGCCATTCAGCAATCTCTATTTTGGAATTCTCTTGCTCAAAACCTGAAATGCGCCCAATTATCTAAAATTTAACCCCTCTGCCTGGTAAGTCAAGTGTGAACAATAAGCCAGCACCATTGATTTTGGGAAAGCTCCCTTAACTTCCACTTTCTTAGTTGTAAAATGGGATGGTTCAATTAGACGATCTGTTTTTTTTTTATTTTAAAATAGATCAATTTTCTTTTTAAAATATATTTTATTGATTATGCTATTACAGTTGTCCTATTTTCCCCCCTTCACTCCCCTCCGCCCTGCATACGACTCCCATCCACATTCCCCGACTTTAGTTCATGTCCATGTGTTATGCTTGTAAGTTCTTTAGCTTCTACATTCCCCATACTATTCTTACCTTTCCCCTATTTTCTACCTATCATCTATGCTACTTATTCTCTGTACCTTTTCCCCCTCGCTCCTCCTCCCACTCCCCCGCTGATAACCTGCCATGTGATCTCCATTTCTGTGGTTCTGTTCCTGTTCTGGTTGTTTGCTTAGTTCAATTGTATTTGTTTTAGGTGGTTATTAATAATTGTGAGTTTGCTGTCATTTTACTGTACATGTTTTTTATCTTCTTTTTCTTAGACAAATCCCTTTAACATTTCATATAATGTTTTTTATCTTCTTTTTCTTAGATAAGTCCCTTTATTATTTGGTGATGATGAACTCCTTTAACTTGACCTTATCTGAGAAGCACTTTATCTGCCCTTCCATTCTAAATGATAGCTTTGCTGGATAGAGCAATCTTGGGTGTAAGTCCTTGCATTTCATAACTTGGAATAGTTCTTTCCAGCCCCTTCTTGCCTGCAAGGTCTCTTTTGAGAAATCAGCTGACAGTCTGATGGGAACTCCTTTGTAGGTGACTGTCCCCTTAGCTCTTGCTGCTTCTAGAATTCTCTCCTTCATTTTAATCTTGGCTAATGTAATTATGATGTGCCTTGGTGTGTTCCTCCTTGGGCCCACCTTCTTTGGGACTCTCTGAGCTTCCTGGACTTCCTGGAAGTCTCTTTCCTTTGCCAGATTGGGGAAGTTCTCTTTTATTATTCGTTCAAATAACTTTTCCACCTGTTGCTCTTCCTCTTCTCCTTCTGGTACCCCTATAATTAGGATGTTGGAACATTTAAAGATGTCCTGAAGGTTCCTAAGACTCTCCTCATTTTTTGAATTCTTGTTTCTTCATTCTTTTCTGATTGGATGTTTCTTTCTTCCTTCTGGTCCTCACCATTGATTTGAGTCCCAGTTTCCTTCCCATCACTATTGCTTCCCTGTACATTTTCCTTTATTTCACTTAGTATAGCCTTCATTTTTTCATCTAATTTGTGACCAAATTCAACCAATTCTGTGAGCATCCTGATTACCAGTGTTTTGAACTCTGCATCTGATAGGTGGGCTATCTGTCTCTTCGTCACTTAGTTGTGTTTTTTCTGCAGCTTTGATCTGTTGTTTCGGCCACTTTTTTCATCTTGATACACCTGTTACACAGTGAGGGATGGAGTCTTAGGTGTTCACCAGGGTGGGGTAACCCACAAAGCTGTGTTGTAATGCTGTGTGTGGGAGAGGGGTCCAATAGGGAACAATGGCGCTTGCTCTGCTCACTGCTGAATTTCAGTCACTTCCCCTGCTTCCCATAAGCAAATTGGGCCACCCTTCTGGTGCTGGTTCCTGTGTTGGTGGGTTTGTGTACATTCAGGACCCTGTGGGCCCCTCCAACGAACTCTCCTGTGAGGCTGGGAGTTCCTCCCCGCACCTCAACCCCCACAAGAATTTTCAACTGGAGTTTTGAGGCTTTCTTTCTCTGCACTGGGACCCTGGGTTGAGTGGTCTGTCTTGCTCTCTAGTTTCACCTGATTTATCTGCGCGCAAATGTGGGACCTCCCAGTCCACCAGCCGCCTTGTGCACTGTGCCCCTCCACAATCCACCACCTTGCTGGGTCCACCAGCCACTGTCTTGAGCACCTGGTGTCCTCCAGTTCTGCCTTGCACTCCAGTCGCCAGCCACCACTTTGCCACATCCCCTCTCTGTCCAACTCTACCCCTCCTACCAGTCTGGATGAATGCATCTACTTTAACTCTTTTGGTTGTCAGACTTCCATACAGTTCAATCTTCTGTCACTACTGGTTGCTTTTTGTTTCTAAATTGTTGTTGTCCTTCTTTTGGTTGTGTGAGGAGGCACAGTAGGTCTACCTACGCCTCCATCTTGGCCAGAAGTCTAAATTATACAATCTTAAAGTCAATTTCAACTATGAATTCCATTTGGTCAAGCAACTTCTAAACCTCACAACTCCTCTGTGTCTGTCCTAGTCAAACAACGTTCCAAGCTTCTTCCTACAAGGTCCTGCATGGCCACTGTCTCCCTCTTGGACTCATCCTACCCATCTGTTTTACACTCTCCCCCTCTCTCTCCTCTCAAGCTATATATGGCCTCTTTAATTTTCTCCAAGGAGCCAGGCTTCCTCACACCAAGGTTTCCTATGTGCTACAATTCTACATCGCACCTATCCTAGGTGTTCTCAGTCATGTCAAACCCAATACTCTGTCTTTTTAAAAAACAAATATTTTGCCCTGGCTGGTGTGCTCAGTGGACTGAGCACCGACTTGCAAACCAAACGGTCACCAGTTTGATTCCCAGTCAGGGCACATGTCTGGATTTCAGGACAGGTTCCCAGTGGGGGCTGTGAAAGAGAGAACCACAAGTTGATGTTTCTCTCCCTCTCTTTTTCCCTCCCTTCCGCTCTCTCTAAAAATAAATAAAATATTTTTTAAAAAAATGTTTTATAACATTCCCTTTATTATTCTGAAATAAAATGTTCAGAATGAAATAAGATAAGCTAGACATGATCTTAAATAACTCCATATATATGTTATATACAATACTAACTATATTATAAAAGAGAAATAAAAAGAACACAATTTACTACAAAATTATATAAAAGCTAATAGTTAATTCTCTAGTACAATTACTTGAGAAGGGAGTGGAGCAGCAGAACATTATTGCTTCAGACTTTGCAGGACTACTTAACCATTCAAACAATATATATAAAAGTATAAGTCTACTTTACAAATGCAACAAAAAAACTAGGAACCAAGAAACCTGAGCTCCTACCAGCTTTGCTTGTAATAAGCCTAACATCACTTTTAAGTCTCTTTTATTTTTTAAGTTACTTCAAAAATAATAATTATAAATAAATCACTCAGCAAAAGACAAATACCATATGACCTCACTTATAACTACAATCTAATGAAAATAAACTAATGAGAAAAATAGAACCGGAAACATGAAAACATGGAATACCTGATAGCTATAGGCAGAGAGGAAGAAAAATAGAACCGGAAACATGAAAACATGGAATACCTGATAGCTATAGGCAGAGAGGAGAGAGGGAGGAATGATGGAGGGAAGAAGAAGGGACTAGACAAAGAATATGTATGAATGACTCATGTACATGTACAACAGAGAGGGGAATTGACTGTGGGTGAGTGGGGGTGGGCTGGCTGGAGGGTGACAAAAGGGAAAAAAATTGCGATAAGTAACAGAAGGAGGAAGGAAGGAACAGAGGGAGGGAGGGAGGAAGGAAAGAGAGAGAGTAATTTCACCTGTCAAGTCCTCAATTTTACCTGGGTGAGGAGAGCAGACAAGATTGGCATAGTCCCTGGGTGGTGATCAAGCAGGTAGTGCTCAAAGACTACTCCACCAGAACAGAAGCTCAGCTAGGATTTGTTCATACATGTATACTGCACCTAGCATCTGTTTATATAAGGTTTTTCTGTTACTCTTTGTGTTATAAAAGATACTGCTGACAGTTTCTTATAAAACTAAACATGCAATTACCATATGACCCAGCAATTTCACTCATGGGCATTTATCTAAAAAAACCCAAAAACTTACATTCACACAAAATCTGTGTTCAGGCCCTAGTCAGGCAGCTCAGTTGGTTAAAGCATCGTCTCGATATGCCAAGGTTATACGTTCAATCCCCAGTCACAGCACATACAAGGAACAATCAATAAATGCATAAACAAGTGGAACAACAAATCGATGAACTCTAAAAGTCTCTTTCTCTCTAAAAAAAAAAAAAAATCAGTAAGTAATTTTTGTAAAAAAGGCCCTTTTCAGGTAGCCCAGTTGGGTAGAGCACTGTCCTGAAAAGAAAGGTTGCTGGTTCGATTCCTGGTCAAAGTACATACAAGAATCAACCGATTAATATATAAATAAGTGGAACAACAAATCAATGTTTCTCTCTCCCTCTCTCAAAATAATAAATGGGTTTTTTAATGTATAAGAAAAAAAATTTTGAAGCCTGTGTTCATACAAAAAAGACATGTTAATCTTTAGTTTATTTGTAACAGCCAAAAACTGGAAACGATCCAAATTTTCCAAGTTCCAATCAAGATGGCGACATAGGTAAACCCAGCTAACCTCCTTGCACAGCCACATCAAAATTACAACTAAATTATAGAACAACCATCACTCAGAACTGGCAGATATCGAGTTGAATGAAAGTATGCCAATTAAAGAATTAAAGAAACCATATCCATCCAGACTGACAGGAGTGGTACAGTCATGGAACAGGCTGGTCCCTCACCCATGTGCAGTCGATAAAAATTCAGGAGAGGTATCTCAGGAGTGAGGAGTCCCAGCTCCACACCACGCCATGTCCCCTCCAGCCCAGGGTCCCAGTGCAAGCAAGATAAGTCCCCAATACCTCGGGCTGCAAAAACCAGCAGGGATTGAGTGGTAGAAGGAATTTCTGAAATCCCAAGCGCTTCCTCTTAAAGAACCCACATACAAACTTACTCAGACTCACTCCTTCTGAGCTCCAGCACCGTGGTAGCAGCTTGAAAGACACCAATCGCATACAGAGTAGAACAGAGTCTGGCATCAAGGCAGGAGCCTGGGGACAGCCTTCTTCCAGACAGAAAGGCAATCAGAGCCACAGAGCAGGCAGAGTGGAGCCAAATGTGAGACTCCATCAACCTAATACTGTCTGCCCTGCCCTGGAGATCCCCTAAGGCTCCACCCCACCCAAATTACAGCTGTGAAGAGTATCTTTTTCCATATGAATGGCTGATCTTGGCTCAAGCTTCACAACTTCCTAAATCCTTTCAAATAAGCAACACTTAGTCTTACCTTACCTCTTGCTTAGTGGTCCCAGGCACAACACTAACCCCAGCCAGCCTAGATTCACAGCTAGGCTTAGCCTGAGAAGCTCCAAACCCAGAACAACTAACAGCCATCTCAGGTTGCTCTATAGCTCAGACAGGGTGGCCCTGAGCAAAACACAGGTGGAGGCTGACCTTGGCCTACACCACCTGGGAAAGCCCACAGCCTACCAACCCAATGGACAGCTACAGACCACTTTAGAGCATCACCACCCTGCCCTTACACAGCAGATATTCCACAGAGAGTGGGGGGTTGGTGGTCAGTGATTACAGCCAATCCTTGCAGCTAACTGGCCTGGGTAAATCCCTCCCATTGATCTACCTACAGCAACTAAGGCTCAACTGTAAGAGGAGGGTGTACTCAGCCCATATGAAGGGCACACCTCAAGTACCCAGCTTGGATGACAGGGGTGGCCACTGGACCCTACAGGACACCTACTACATGAGGCCATATTACCAAAATAGGGAGTAATACCAGCACTATCTAATACAAAGAAACAAACTCAGGGAGGCTGCCAAAACGAAGAGACAAATAAGTGGGCCCCAAATGAAAGAACAGATCAAAACTCCAGAAAAAGAGCTAAGCAAAATGGAGATAAGCAATCTATCAAATGCAGAGTTCAAAACACTGGTTATAAGGATGCTTAGGAAACTTAATAAGGACCTCAACAGCATAAAAAAAGATCCAGTCAGAAAGGAAGGATTCACTAACTGAAATAAAGAACAATTTACAGGGAATCAATAGTATAGTGGATGAAGCTGAGAATCAAATCCATGATTTGGAACATAAGGAAGCAAAAAACCACCACGCAGAACAGCAATTTAAAAAAAAAGGAATCAAAAAAAAAAAAAAAAATGAGGACAGTAGGACAGTATAAGCAGCCTCTGGGACAACTTCAAGAAGTCCAACATTAGCCTCATAGGGATACCAGAAGGAAAAGAGAAAGAGCAAGAAATTGGAAATCTATTTGAAAAAAGAATGAAAGAAAATTTCCTTTCCCTCATCTGGTGAAGGAAATAGAGATGCAAGTCCAGGAAGCACAGAGAGTCCCAAACAAGATGGATACAAAGAGGCCCATTCCAAGATATGTCATAATTAAAATGCCACAGGTTAAAGATAAAGACAGAATCTTAAAAGCAGCAACAGAAAAGCAGTTAGTTACCTACAGAGGAGTTCCCAAAAGACTGTCAGCTGATTTCTCAAAAGAAACTGCAGGCTAAAAGGAATTCACAAGACATATTCAAAGTCATGAAAAGCAGGGACCTACAGCCAAGACTGCTCTATCCATCAAAGATATCATTTAGCATGGATGCATAAATAAAGAGCTTCTCAGACAAGAAAAAACTAAAGGAGTTCATCATCACCAAACCATTATTATATGATATGTTAAAGGGACTTATTTAAGAAAGGAATATCAAAACTTATAAACAATAAAATGGACAGTAATAGCTAAAATGTTTCTTTTTGAGGAGATAAAAATGTTCTAAAATTGAGTTTGGTATGGTTATACAACTCTGAATATATTAAAAACCACTGAATTGCACACTTCAAATGGATAAGTTGTATGCCATGTGAATCATACATCAATAAAGTTGTTGCCAGTGATATTTTGGTAGCCTGGTGGTTAAGGCGCTATCTGTCCTCTGAAGCTAGAGAGTGTAGCTGCCAGGAATTGTATTGGTTCAAATCCCACATCAGATGAAGTAGTTTAACCACTCACCTACTTTCTCTACAACCTACATAAAGTAAAAACAGAAACAGTGTGGTTCATTTTTTGAGGAGGCGGGGTGGGGATCAGGACAACTACAATTGAATAACAATATAAAAATAAAATAAATAAAATCAAGTTGTTCCCAAGTGGGCGGGGGGGGGGGGGCAGTCTGGACAGCAGTAA
Source organism: Carollia perspicillata (assembly GCA_004027735.1). Classification (NCBI taxonomy): domain Eukaryota; kingdom Metazoa; phylum Chordata; class Mammalia; order Chiroptera; family Phyllostomidae; genus Carollia; species Carollia perspicillata. Next base: position 49,158 of record PVKM010000245.1, read on the forward strand.
ACTCCAGATAGTAGTACACAATAAATGCTTAATAAATATATAACCAAAAATAAAAAAATGAAAAGAGACAAAACATTTTCATAAAAAAAGTACAGAATCTTTTCATATACCTAGTAGCTGAGATACCGAAGCAAATACCAATAATTCCAAGACTTAATGCGTCATCCCCAAGAAATAATACATAGCTGTACATAAAGATTTATTTTAAAGATGCTCACTAAATTTACTGATAACAGCAAAAGTAAAGTAATTAATAACAAACGTATCCAACAAAAGAAGATCATGTTATATCATATGATAGAATACCATACAGCTCTGGCTGGTGTGGCTCAGTGGGTTGAGCACCGGCCTGCAAACCACAGGGTCACTCGTTCCATTCCCAGTCTGGGCACATGCCCAGGTTGCAGGCCAAGTCCCCAACAAGGGGCACATGAGAGGCAACCGCACACTGGTGTTTCTCTCCCTTTCTTTCTCCCTCCCTCCTCCTCTCTAACATAAATAAATAAAATCTTTTAAAAATATATATACATAATAGCAAATATAAAAACAAATTAGAAAGACATATGGAATGGAAGAAGGGAAAGAAGCAGGGAAAAGGTTAAAGCATGAAGAAAAATATCTCCATATTCTTCACAAAGAGAGTCCCAGAGACTGACCCTCTATATAAGTGGAAACAATGAAGACTGAAAATATTCATCCTGAACACTAAAAAAAAGATCCTAGAGACCCATTTTCCTAGTTAGCAATCCCTAAATCTCCTCTTAAATTCTGAGGTTCTATGAGATAATTCTTTTTCCCCAACCACATTTATGTCTCTAGGTAACCCCTGAATTGCCACATAATTCCTCCCCAATTTGATTAAATTTCAAAAAATCTTTTTAAGAAAGAAGTCTGAGTGCCCTGGCTGCTGTAGATCAGTGGATTGAGAGTGGGCTGCAGACCAAAGGGTCGCCAGTTCGATTCCCAGTTAGGGCACATGCCTGGGTTGTAGGCCAGGTCCCCAGTGGGGGCCATGTGAGAGGCAACCACACATTGATATTTTCTCTCCCTCTCTTTCTCCCTCCCTTCCCCATCTCTAAAAATAAAATAAATAAAATCTTTTTTAAGAAAAAGAAAAAGAAAGAAAGAAGTCTGTGTAGCACAGACCTAAATACATAATAGGTGTCTGGAAAAAAAAATGTGTTAAATTGAAAAATGACAGCTGCTTTTGAAAACTTTAATAAAAAGTAGAAGAGATACAGAAAAATGTTAAATAGTCCTATTTAAAATAAATTATAACTAAAATAATAAATAAATTATAACTATGAAAATGTACAGAGAAAGATATGTAAGCTATATGCCTAAATACAACACTAGTTATCTTTGAGGAGGGCAAAAGGGATCAAAGAACAGAGGAAGTTGGAATAGAAAGGTCTGAAGGGATACTTTCACTTTTTTTACTCTACTTTCCTGCTTTATCCGAATTTTTTACAAATAGCATATGGTTACTACCAAATAACTAGGGACATCTCAGGAAAGGTGAGAACGTGCCAGAAAGTGAATTCCCATTAACTTTATTTTTTAAAACCTCAAAATAGCAGGAGTGCTACCTTTTTCTGAGAGCAGCATTTTTCCTCACAGAAGAAAACTAGCCAAAATTTTAATCTTACCTACCATTACACATACCACCAAACACAGCCCTTTTAAACACTACTAAGGAAGCTCTTCTGTTCCTCAGGATATTTCTATTCTTCCTGGAAACCAAGTAATATCCAAAGTGTTCAATATCTTTCTAATGCAAATTTAACCTACCCACACCCACTATCGTAGGTAAGCATCCCTCACTGCTCTTTGGAACTACTGTAATACCTCACCCTACCCCTGCCCCCATTTCCCTATCTGAAGAGAATCCTTCCAAGTCTGCCCTCAGATCACAAAATTATATTTTATAATTCTACTCCAAGGATCTTGGGTTACTTGTACTAAGGCAATCAAGAGGACAGTTGAGCCCTGACCAGTATGGCTCAGTTGGCTGGGTGTTGTCATACAAAGCAAAAGGTCACTGGTTCGATTCCCAATCAGGGCCCATGCTTTGGTCGCAGGCCTGGTTCCCGGTTAGGGCATTTGCAAGAGGCGACTGATAGATGTTTCCCCTCCCTTTCTTTCTCCCTCCCTTCCCTTCTCTCAAAAAATAAATAAAATCTTTAAAAAAATGGAGGACAGACAAGCAACTCTCCAAATACTCGGATTAGAAGAAACCAAATTAATATTCTTGACAATAGCCTTTCCCCCTAGGGTGGCAGCAAACCATCAGTGCTGCCATGTAAGAGCTTCAAATCATCAGACAATAAATGTGTTGAGGCTGAATCTAGTTAAATGTAGATTAAGGTGACAGCACGTAACATACAAAAGTAAAAGTTACACAAAAGTAGAACCAATAAGCTGAGAATGGTCTTTATATACAGAAGAGCAGAGGCTTTACAGTCAGACAAAGCAGAGTCTGAATTCCAACTCTACTACTCACAAATTGTGTGACCTCGGATACAAGATCCATTTTTAAAATCCACATTCACTCTTATGTAAAGTGGAGACAATACCACTTCACAGACTCTATGAAAGACTTAGGAGATAATGCATATAAAAGGCTTAGCATAGTGTTTAGTACACTGTAAAGATTCCTTAAATTTGTTTTTTAAGTTTACTGAAAACTTTTATTTTAATCAAAAAGTGACATAACAGGGTTATAAAGCATTCCATCAACTTTGACTATCTTTTTTTTTTTTATCCTCACCCGAGGACATTTTTTTCATTGCTTTTAGAAAGAGAGGAAGGGAGAAAGAAACATCGATTTGAGAGAAAATCTACTGGTTGCCTCCCATATGCCCCACAACTGGGGATTGAATCCACAACCTAGGTATGTGCCCTTACTGGGTATCGAACCTACAACCCTTTGGTTATGGGACAATGCTCCAACCGAGCCACATCAGTCAGGGCAACTATCATTTTTAATAGGTTTAACACAGTGTAATACCCAGAGAAGGCAATCACCAAATATTCCTTCACATCAGGGTTAAACTCCTTGCTCAAAATCATATGGTGATTGGTAAGTAAGTAATAAAGCTAAGATCACCCACTTTTGCTTTGCTTTGTTTTGTTTCTGATGCTAAGCCCAGCGAATTCTACAAAATAAAAACTTCCAGTAGGGGAATGGTGGTGGAAAAGGCTTAGTTTTCAACCCAACATTAATGCAAATGAGTAGAGACCTCCATCTTATCCACCTATGCATTAACTGCAGTACAGGTATGAGTACAGTACTAGTCAATGTAGAAGACACAATAAATCCAATTCTTTAAGTTTTAATGATATTTAAACTCAATATTGTAATTGGTATCCATTTTGTATAATATTGAACTTGAATCCTATTATTTAACACATAGAATTAATGTCTGCTAAAACCCCCAGTTATGTCACCTGAAAATTGTGTGTGTGTGCATGTATGTGTATATGTATGTTTATATATAAATGTAAGTAGTAAGTAGAAAAGTAGAACATTACCTTTTTTAACCTTTAAAATAGCTGAGTTTTTCACTTTTAATTACATGCATTTATTATATTCACCTTTTTTGATGAATGTAGCACAACAGGATATGCAAGAACGCACCCTACCACTCAATTTCTTAAATTCCTCTTCCCAAAAGCAATCAATGTAATCAGTTTGTTGGGTATCCTTTCAGAAATACTGCACTTATAAGCAAGCAAGTACATATATTCTACTGCCTTCTTTTAAAAAAAAATAGTGGTAGAATTCTACACATACTGTAACCACACCTTTTTTTTTAACTTTACTATTTACGTGACATCAGTAAACAAAATGCTCCTCATTCTGTTTTATAGCTATAGAGCAATCACATGGAGGGGCTACTTTTCAAAAGCCAATCCCCCACGGCTAAACTTTTAAGTTACTTCAGGAATTTTGCTAGCGCTCTGACTGATGTGTGTCAGTGGGCTGGGTGTCCTCCCACAAACAGAAAGGTTGCAGGTTCAATTCCCAATCAAGGCACATGTCTGGTTTATAGGCCAGGTTCCCTACTGGGGGCATGTGAGAGGCAGCCAATTGATGGTTCTCTCTCACATGTGTTTCTCTCTGTCTTTCTCCCTCCCTTCTCCTCTCTCTAAAAGTAAATAAAATCTTTTTTTATTCCTTTCTGTCTAAAAGTAAATAAAATAAATAAAAAATAAAATAAATAAAAATTTTATTTTTATAAAATAAATAAAAATAAAATAAAAAAAGATTTTATTTACTTTTAGACAGAGGGGAAGAGAGAGGGAAACATCAATGTGCGGTTGCCTCTTGTGCACCCCCTACTGGGGACCTGGCCTGCAACCCAGGCATGTGCCCAGGCATGGGAATCAAACCCCCAACCCTTTGATATACAGGCCAGCACTCTATCCTCTAAGCCACACCAGCCAGGGCTAAATAAAATCTTTTTTAAAAAAAAGAATTTTGCTATAATATTTTTTAAACCTTCAATAGTTCCCTATTACAATAACTCTTTTGAGTGAACAAATAATAACAATAAAACAACCTTGTACATGCATCATTTTGCACATGTGTAAATATACTACAGGATAATTGTTACAAAAAGAATTAATAGGTAGCCCTGGCCAAGTAACTCAGTTGGTTGGAGCACTGTCCCAATGAGCCAAGGCTGTGGGTTCTCTATCCAGTCAGGGTACATACAAGAATCACCCAATAAACCCTAGCAGGTGTGGGTCAGTGGATTGAGTGCCAGCTTGCAAAACAAAGAGTTGCCAGCCCAAATCCCAGTCAGGGCACATGCCTGGGATGCAGGCCAGGTCCCCAGATGGGGGTATGTGAGAGGCAACCACACACTGATGTTTCTCTCCCTCTCTTTCTCCCTCCCTTCCACTCTCTCTAAAAATAAATAAATAAAATATTTTATTAAAAAAAAGAATCAACCAATGAGGGCATGGATAAATGGAACAACAAATCAATGCTTCTGTCTTTATTCCTCTCTTTAAAAAATCAATTTAAAAATGTTTAAAGAATTAATTGATAAAAGAATATGTGCATTCATAATTTTGATAATGCTAAACTGCCATTCTTAGAAGTGGTACCAATTTATACTTTCAGGAACAATGTATAAAATAGGAACAATGTTTTGAATAGGATTTCCCCCAATCCTATTCAAAAGTATTAAAATATTTTATCTTTGCCAAGCTGATAGGTTCAAGTTACTTTGGTGGCATTTAAAATAATTTGGGTTTTTCTTAAAAGTATTTCACTATGTAAATCCACCCCCAAAATGCTACCTTTTAAGATTATATTTTATTTTTTGTTGTTGCTTTTCAATTACAGTTGTCCCAATTTCCCCCCCTTGCTCTCCCCTCCCCTTCCCTCATTCAATCTCCACCCTGTTGTGGATTATCATGGGTCCTTCTAAGATTACATCATTGGTACCATCAATAATTTGTGAAAACTTCAAAAAGGATTAGGCTCCTTAAAAAATAGTTTTCTTTACTGAAATCAGATCCTAACCTTAGTATATGAGTACAGCTAAATGTAGTGAAGTATAAAACTTCTCTAATTCATTAAATAGTTCATTTTCACAATGGATAATATGGTAGTGTCTTTAATTCTCCACATCCAGTAATGATGAAATAATAAATATTGTACATTTTATAACTACATAGGCCCCTTCTATAAAAACCGTTGCTCATAAATTAATTCAAAATTAGTGGTTAACTCAAAATAACTACTGGAGTGGGCTCCAGTTAGACAGAAAAACCTAAATGTCCTATGCATCTCCTTCTATGTGTCTGAGTATTATTAATGGTTGATGTAATATTAATGCTCACATTCCTTTCTCACGTGAATAGGGGAGGAAAAAAGCCAAATAGTATAATGCTTCTCAATTCATTTTTAAGTTAAAGATTAATAACTATGTTTATTAGTTCATTTATTCAAAAGTAAATTTGTTTTACTTCCTCCATTGTCAATACTTTAGGATCAAGCTTAGCCACATGTATCTAAAGAAAGAAGAAAATATATTTTTAGTTTTATTATTTGAAAACTCTGTAAACATGGCCTGCACAAGCTTTTAGAACACCTAACTATACTAGGTCATATGAAGCACTTCTGTTAGTTACACATATATGACAAACCTCAAAACCACAGTCTTTCTAATTGTAAAGCCAAGGCAAAAGGAAATCCTTATTGTATATTCAAAACAAAAGCATACTACATCAAATAATTAATTGTTTAATTCTTACCCATAAAACTGGACTATAGCCATATAAACTTGGTTAAGAATAGTGAGAGAAAGTTAATGGTTAAATGACTGGAAAATTCCTTCATGTTCCAAATATACAGGTACTGAAATGAAGATGGTGATTATTATACTAGAAAACTTAACACTTTAAACTTATGTAGTCTCATTCAACCTCCCTTTGAAAGACCCCAAAAATAAAAAACTCCATGAAACAATCATTAAAAGCATAAATTCTAGAGTCAGACAGACCTGAGTTTGAAATCTGACTCCCACTTAAAAGCTGGGTGCCAGCCCTGGCTGTTGTACAAGCCCTGGCCATTGTGGCTCTGCTGGTTGGAGCATCCTCCAGTAATTGAAAGGCTGCCAGTTGGATTCCGGATCAGAGCATGCATACCTAGGTTGCAGGTTTGATCCCCTAGTCTGGGTGCTTATCAGAGGCGACCAATCGATATGTCTATCTCACATCGATGTGTCTCCGCTTGGCATATTATCCTCCTAAAGCTTCAGTTTCCTCATCTTTGAAATGACAATATCATTAAAACCTTCAGGCCCTGGCTGGTGTGGCTCATTGGATGGAGTGCCAGCCTGCGAAGCAAGAGGTTGCTGGTTCAATTCTCAGTCAGAGCACGTACATGGGTTGTGGGCCAAGTCCCCAGTAGGGGGTGCACAAGAGGCAACCACACACTGATGTTTCTCTCCCACTCTTTCTCTCACCTTTCCCCTCTAAAATTAAATAAATAGTCTAATTATACACAGTATACCACACAAATAAGTTCTCCTAATAGGCTGTAATGACAGCTTTAAATGACAAAACAACATAAAAGGAAGCAGTGCAAATACACAGAATTAAAGAAATCACTTATTAAAAAATAACTGTCTGGGGCTCAAGGAGAAGATAGTGAATTCTTCATAAATTAAAGGTAAAATCATTGTCGTGGTTGCTATAGCATATATAGCTCTCTAAAAAATATTTATATAAACATATACAATAGTCCTTATAGAAAGAATGAAGACCTAAAAGGCAGAAGCCTCTCAGTTAGTTAAGAAAAATATAGGCAATGAAATAGTGGGTGATGTGTATCAAGATAGCCCTGGCTGGTTAGCTCAGTTGGTTAAAGCATTGTCCCAATAAGCCATGGTTGCAGGTTCGATCCCCAGTCAGGGCACATACAAGAATCAACAAATGAATGCATAAATAAGTGGAACAACAAATCAATGTTTTTCTCTCAAACCAATAAATAAAAACTTTTTAAAGTATATCAAGATTCTAAAAACTTAATAATATCCCATGATAAAGTGAAATCTCCACAGCCATCAAAAGAACAAAAATGAAATAATTTCAAGTGATCAAACCTTGTCCAAAACCAACAGCCATCTACTCCTATAGATGACGCTACTTATGCTCAGAATATAAAAAAACAAGCATGTTATAAGAATTCCAGCTGTTTCTCCTCAAGACACCCTCCAAAAAAAACGAACAAGAGTGAATTTTAGTTAAGGGGAATGACATCTATATAGCTGATAAATAAAGAACCTAACTTTTGAAAATACACAACTGCAAATATAAGTTTTACCTCACAAATTACAATTTTCATTCAGATAACATAATAGCAGAAATCTGTAATCACTGATAAAAAGCTAGAGGAAAACAGTGATTTTAATAGTAACTAACTACAAGACTCTGATGTTAGAGGAAAGACCTACACACACCCTGGACCACCAGAAAGAATAGAAGTGGGGGGAAAACAGAACACAGGTGGATCCTAGAACACATTAAACCTGAAACATCACTGGAGGCAAAAAATGACAAAACTGAAGCTGTCCTACTTCATCATGAGAAGGCAAAGTTCTCTGGAAAAAAACATAATGCTGGGGAAAATAAAAGGCAGCAGGAAAAAATAAGACCAAATATAAGATGGACTGATTCCATACAAGAAGCCATAAGTCTGAGTCTACAGGGGCTGAGCAGGGCTGCTGAGGACAGGACACTGGGGACATCACTCATTCATTGGATCGCCCGCCAGGGAGAAGGAGTCTACACAATGGCATGTAACACAAATACAGGACCTATACTAAATCAGTAGTTCATGAGTAAACAATTTTATTTTTTTAATATATTACTAAGATTATTTTTATGTTTCTTTTCACTTTTTAAAGATTTTACTTATTTATTTTTAGAGAGAGAGGAAAGAAGGGAGAAAGAGGGAGAGAAACATTATTGCTGAATAGTTGTTAAACACGCCCCCAACCAGGGACCCAACCCGCAACCCAGGTATGTGCCCTGATGGTAATCAAACCAGCAACCTTTCAGTCTGCACGCAGGCGGGTGCTCAATCCACTGAGCCACATCAGTCAGAGCAAGAGTAAATAATTTGAAATAATCATATTTCAACTACTTAAAAGAAAGTAATTACTCTGTAACTACATGTAACTTGGAAGTATTTAGTGGCCTGGCTACAAAAACTGAGCATCTGTATTTCAAATAACAGGTCTTCAGTAATTCCTATGAAAATTATCAATAGGTTGAATTATGAAATAAACATTAAATACAAGTTCAAACTGCATTAAACTTAAAACTATGACAATTGAAATCTCATTATTTAAATTGCAAAAGCCCAATCATTTAAGGTAGTAAAGTGCAAATGTCTCAAAATGGAGTATGACCACTTGTTGACAGTCACTGCAAATTTCTTCCAGTGGCTCAGCAGGTAAGGAATTCATGGAATTCAGATCTTCAAGGTCTAGTAAGCATTGTGGTTAAACCACCCAGTCAACACCAAATTATGTGGGGCAATGCCTGATGATTATCTAAATTCTTTGACCCCTCCCATCTTTTCGCTACTTCACAACTACCATTACTTCTAAATGGTAAAAGGAGACAGATAAGAAATCAATAATTATAAATTAGTTATTAGAAATGCAAGAAAAACTATGGTCAAGAATGTGGGTAAACTGCAGTTTAAATAAAGCTTCTGGATTAACCAAGGATTTCTTTTAATCCACATAATCCTCAGGATCACATTTCCCTTGAAGGCAAATGAGCATTTGCTTGGTGGTCTCCCAAGAGGCCAGAGCACCAAAGGATGACAAACGACAGGGTCAGCAATGTGGCAGTTCCTCCAGGATTTCTGCGCTGCAGACCTGGCTCTAGCAATACCAGGATGCAGACAACTGTGCATATTAACATTATTTCAGCAATACACACTCACAGTTAAAGGGTCAACTAATAATAACCTCAGGTGATCTGCTTTAAATACTCAGGGAAATAAGGAGATAGACATTCTCGGTAAAGTGGTGGGGCAAAGATACATAAATTCTGAAGCCAGGATTTTTCAGGGGTAGGATCTGTGAATTTTATGACAAAATGATGGAATTTCTACATTAACTTCTTTAGGCTGGAACCAAGTTAAAATGACCATGAAAAGCTACATTTACAATATATTTTAGCGAAACAGGTAACATATCCTCCCTCTCCTAGTAAAGTTGAATATCTAAAATTCTAAGTGCTGGAATAAAACAGATAGGTTAGTAGAGACAGACCAGGGAGAAAAGCTAAGACTTCATAACATAATCCTTTGCAAAATTAATCTCTACTTTACCCCATGATGGCAGTAGATGGGAATTCTGGGTTTACTACAGAGAGATGAGAGAACATGTGATGATGTCTATTATGATTTTATCACAGACTTAGCTCCCAAATTTCTTTGTTAGATGGTCCCTATTATAACCTGATATTGTGAGATTTGCATCACTTGACAGGCTCCAAAAATTATACACTTTTTTTAACACCCTGACGGGTGCGGCTCAGTGGGTTGGGTATTGTCCTGAAAATTTGAACCCCAATCAGGGCACATGCCCGGGTTGCAGGCCAAGCCCAGAGTTGGGAATGTGCAAGAGGCAATGTTTCTCTCACACATCCATGTTTCTCTCCCTTTCTTTCTCCCTTCCTTCCCCTCTCTCTAAAAATAAATGAATGAATGAATGAATGAATGAATGAATGAATGAATGAATGAATGAATAAAATATTTTTAACATGTATTTTTTGGTTTGCAGGCTGGCACTCAATCCACTGAGCTACACCAGCCATGGCTTAAAAATGTATGTTTTAACTTAATGCCTTTATAAACATTCCTCCATCTACATGGTTAAATACTTTATTGCATGTAAACCCTTTCTGTTGAAGACTGGAATGCTCTCACTTATATTTCTAAAAGAAAACAATTAGGTTGATCAATTATCCACTCATTCTTGTTCTGACATAGTCTATACATGAGAAATTTTCTCTTTAAAAAACAACTAAGGCCAAGTGTTAAGAATTGCGGGGAGGTGACTGCAAAGGGGTAACATGGAAGAATTCTTTAGGTACTGGAACTGTTCTGTATACTGTTAGTTGTGATGATTACAAGAACCCATGCTTGTGTCAAAATTCATAGGACTGTACATGGAAAAAGTGAACTTTACTGTATATATAAAATTTTTTAAATTCAAGTCACTCCCCTTTTAGAAATGTCTTTTTATTAAATTATCTTTAGTCATCTAAAAAGAATTGTGCCTATTAATATAGAAAAAAAGTCTAAATCAGAGATGTGCAATCTGCTTTACCAGAGCAACTAACAGCTGACACACAATACAGTATGTACCCAATCATACATCTAGCCCCTTTCATTTTCCCTCTCTTAACTAAAGGCTTGTGACTCAGAATTATTTAACCTGATAATAAAATAAAAGCTACCACAGAATATTTAGGAAACAACTTAAAAAGGAAGTGCATCAGTTTGAAGCCACTCAAAGGGTAAAGCTGGACCCATGGCAGAAAAACCCATGAAGACAGACTTTAATTATGAGAAAATACAATAAAAAGGCCTCTTCAAGAAAAGGATAGTTTCCTCTGCCACAATGTGTTACAGTTGACACTGGACTACGACAGGCTCATACACACTCCTTAGAAAAACAGCCCATACACAACAGGGAATAGAGAGGGGACAGAGGGGAAAATATCCAAATACCAAATTTAGGGAGGGTGAAATTGGGGGACATCTGTAATAGTGTCAACAACACAAAAAAAATGGGGGGTGAGAAGTAAGAGAAGTGAGAAAGAAGTTGTCTCACTCAAGCCTCAAAAACTGGATTTTCCCTTATCTTCCTTCTTTTCTGCTAAATGTTCAGTCACTATTATTCTTCCAGTCTAGGATTTCCTCCTCCAACACGTATTTTTCCTATATTTCTACTTTTACAATTATACACTTCTAATTTTTCCATACCCTTCTTTATTCCCATATTGCTAGATAGTTTTCAGGTCTAGACTCAGACATAGGGAAAGAATCCTAACTTATTTGCCTCTTTCTACAACATGACAAAGCTGTCAAATGACCAGTTAATAGAAACCAAATAGTAGGAATTTATCCCCAAGATATGGTAAGCTATAACTTCGAGTCAAATGGTTCAGAGGAGCCCTGACCTGTGTGGCTCAGTGGACTGGGTGTCATCCCTCAAAGTGAAAGGTTGGCAGTTTGATTCTGGTCAGAGCACATGCCTGAGGTGGGGGGCAGGTTCCTGTTTTGGGGCCTGCAAGAGGCAACTGATCAATGTTTCTCTCCCTCTCTTTCTCCCTCCCTTCTCCTCTGTCTAAAAATAAATAAATAAATATTTTTTTAAAAAATGGTTCAGAGGATATATACATATGTGCATGCATGCGCAGGAGGTGGGGGAAGAAAAGTCTCAGGTGCTTTTTTTTAATAGTGTAATTGAAATAATAAACATCTACTCTCTAAGAATTCCAACTGCTACCCTTCAGGATTTCTTACGCAGTATTATTGTAGATCAAACTACCACATTCTAGAATCAATCCCCTCCAGTTAAGACCAAAATTCATTGCCTCAAAAAAACTATACAAAGCTGGAAAGTTTGTTTGGTTCCTTATTTGTAAAAATACTAATGATCCAGTACACAATGAACAAATACACATTTGTTTTGTTATCAGTAGCTTAAGATCTAAATACTTAGCCTTTTTACAAAGTACAGGATGTTAATGAAGACTGAAGGAATAAGGATGTCTAACAGTAACTCTTGGCCCTCTGATTACCTCCTCATTTGCCCAAATCTGGGACCAAAAAAGTGTAAAGTGTGTTTAGTACATGTTATACTTAGAATCAGAATATTTTATAGATTACTTCATTCACACATTCATTCATTCAACATTAGTTAAATGTTCCAATCACTATTCTAGTTTCTGAGAATAGCACAGGAAGACAGACAAGGTCCCTGCCATCAGATAACTTACGGTATGCCAGAGGAAAAAGATCATAAACAAGTAACGAAAAAATAAGCACGATAATTAGCTAATAATGCAGGTAAGGAGTTTGGATTACTTGTAATAAGAAGCCACTAGAGCAAGAAAGTAAGCAAAGATCACTCTGATTGCTGTCTGAAAATGAACTGTAGGAGAGTAAGACGAGAGGCAAAGAGACCAGTTAGGAAGCTACTCTCTAGAGGAACTGGGGTGGTGGTGGTGGCAATAAAAACAAACTAAAGTAAAAATATTCAGGATAGCTTTTAGAGGTAAAATTGACAGATTTTGCTGTTTGTGGGGTGGAGGAGAAGTGACACAAAAGAATGAATTAAGAATGGACACCAGACTTTTCACTTAAGCAGGGTGAAGGAGTGGGGCAAAGGGGAGCTCTTATGAAATGGAGACTGCAAGGAAAAGAATGGGTTGAGGAATGGAAATCAAGAGCTCTACTTTGAACATGTTAAGTTTAAGATGCCTACAAACAAAATAAGTAAAGATACCATGTAGGCAAGAAGAACTCTAAAGTTCAGAACCTAAGACAAAAATCTGAGAGTCAACAGTACAGTTGATAGTAATTAAACCACAGGACATGCATGACAGGATCATCCAGAAAGAGTACAGGTAGTAAATACAGAGGGGCAGACTTGAAAACCCTGAGGCATTATTAGAATGTTGAATTCAGGAAGAGAAGGAAAAGTCAACAAAAGAGAAAGAGAATGAAGAGAAAGGAAAGTATATCTTGGCATCTCTCTTATACAAGGTGGGGCAAAAGTAGGTTTACAGCTGTGAGTACATAAAACAAGAGTTTACTCTTGTGTTATTATTGTATTGTTTTCTATACAAACAACTATAAACCTACTTTTGCTCTACTATGTATTATACACCTCTCTAGTCCACCACCACCTTCCTAACCTGCTGGTGACATACACACTCAAATTCCATAAATTTTTTTTTAAAAAAAGGAGGCCCAGAAACACTGACTGACATCCCCAAAGCCCCAAATAATTGGGATTGGCATCCAGGCCTAGAACCAAGATATGACTTCCGACCCCTAGCCTTTCCACAGTAGCTAACAGTGCTTCTACTGTGGGGTCACCAGTCTAAAGTGAAACAACAGGGAAAGTCATAATTTAGGAAAAACATAATTAGGCTACAAGGAAGAATATAATTTAAATTACAAGGTTCATTTTTAATTATTTTCTACGTATTTTGTTCACATTCCCAAAGCAAGTTCTATCAAAAGCCTTTATGAATGAGCTAGGAAAAGCAGGAAATACAGGCAAGAGGTGCAAAATGGCAATAAATCAAAACCCAACTAGATTTTCTCCACTTCTAAAGAACAGCCTGAAGACGAAACGACCCTCATCAGAGTGTGAACCAAGGAGTGTAAAATAAAGTTTTTTGTTTTCAGTCATTTGTGCTTCAGTGAATGCACTTCCAGTTTTAAAGCTTAAGTTGCACACTTGCCTCCTGAAACTAGGTTAAGATCTTTATCCTGAACACCTCCTATGGTACATTACCATTTCACCAGTTCTGCTTTTACCATAAAAATCTTAGAGCAGAACATAAAAATCCCCACATGATTAATGAACTGCTGAGAATTCTGACTCGTTGGAGATGATTTAATTAGGAATCATATTTCCAAACATCCATTCAGTGCTTCAAAATAAGTACTCATCTAATTTAATTATGATGACTTCACCAGACAGTAACACTGCCCACAATAATGTTTACAAAAGCACTTGTCACTCCCTTCGGATGTAGCAATGCAGAAAAAGGAGTCTGTTTCCATATTCCTCGTGTGTTGACACTCTGTAACAAGTGATTACACTTAAGTGTCATTTAAGATTATTTAAACAGCAAAGCACTTCAAGTTGGTGTCCCCCCATCTTCCATACTAAGCAAAGCCTAAATTCGCCGGGTTTTATTTCAGCAACAATTCACTTAGTCCACGACACAGACATTCCAAGGCAACTGAAGCAAGAGACTACGGGATTCGAGGATGGGACTACAGGACTCTTCCCACTGCCACTCCGATATCAAGCAATTCCAGTGGAGGTTACGGCAACACTAGAGTAGTTCGTAAATAATGTGCCCCCAAACGTCCACGCGCAGCCAGGAATTCGCAATAGCTGACGAGACGATGCACCAGACCTGCTAGCAGCCTACCATTTATTGGCCGATCACTTGCCGTTCGGTCTTGCACACCTTCTTATCCTACCGTCACAACAAGCCTGTGAAGTACGTATTACTATTCCCATTAACAAATCAGGACTTTGGCCCAAGGCCCCAGGGCTGATCAGTGGCAGCGCTAGGATTTGAAAACACGACCAAACCCCAACAGTCCAGGATCCCCGCCCCTAAAAGACACTCTGCGCAAAACCGCACCCGAGAGTCGGGAAGCTCCGAGGCTGACAGCGTAGACGCAGGGGGCAAGGACACCTCGCCACAGAGGACCCCCTAAGGAACGCGCCCAACCGCGCGGGCGGCCCGGGTCGCCCAGCCGCGTCTCTGCCGCCGGAGGCCGGGGAGCGCTGCTCACCTTGGAGAAAACCAGGAGGGCCGCAGTCGGGCTGGGCGCACCCGCGGGCCGGCGGATGGGAGTCCGCCCAGCCGGGAGGAAGTGTGGCGCGGGCAACGAAGTCGCCGGCACCCCAAGCTGTGGCCAGCCAGAGCGCGCCGCCGGCCCGCTCGGGGGCACCTCAGCAGGCTGCCGCGACCGCGCCGCCCCTCAGCCGCGCCGCATATCCGGGTCCCGCTCCGCCACACTCACCTGCCTGGCGCTCCGCCGCCGCCACTCCAAGCTCCGGGTGCGCGGTCAGCAGCTCAGACCACCGCAACCGCCCAGCTGCGGCGCCCCCATCCCGCTTCTCACAGTCACCTCCCGCCTGCCTCGCGCCGCGCTACACCATCCCGCCGCCGCCGCACCGACCGACGGAGTACGCGCGCGTCGCCTATGTGGTCGCGCCTGCGCGTGCGCGCGCGCGCGGGGGCGCGCGAGAACCGCGCAGTCCTCCCTGCAACCGTCAGCCCGCCCCGCGCGCCTCTCAGGCCAATCCTCGACCCCGCAGCGGCTGCCGCAGACCTACGGGACGGGCTAGGCGGGGCCGGCAGAGAGGCGACTCTGCCCGCTAGTCCTCTCCCGCTGCCCGTCTGGCAGCGCCGCTGCTGCGTGGTGGTTCTGCACCAGTGTGCTGCTGCCCGAGGAGGACCTGGGATCGAAAATGCCCAGCGAGCTGCTTTCAGAAGAGACCCACCACCTGCCCCGACCTTCTCAGGCCCCTGCCGAGAGACCCCTCTGTCCCTGGGCTTCCTTGCTGGCCGCCTTCTCGCAGTTCCTCTCCCTAATTCCGTTCTGCGACTTTGAACAGACTCCTCGGTTACTGAGCGCAGGCTGCACGATGCTTTTACCTCTTCCCCTCTGTCACTCTGATTCTGGGAATGGAAACGCTAGGGCAGCCGACCCACAGCTGGCCCTTCATTTCCTACACTGTTAACGGTCATAAAAGAAAAAGTACAGCCTTCCAATTCCAAGATTCATTTTCTATATGTTCATTTTTGGAATAACAGCAGCTAAATTTGGTGCAGAGCGCTATGGTTTACCCAGCCTTTCTCATACCTTATCTCCTGTTATTTTTTATCTCAACCAGGAAATTTCATGGCCCTCTTGGTGGCACACTCAAATTTCGCTTACTGAAAACCAAAATTTTAACTTATTGTAAAGCTACCACTTGTAAAGTTGTTGTAACTTCCTACTATAATCGCTCAGGCAAACAGTTGAGTAGTCCGGGATAGAATCTAGAAGTATAGAACCTAATATAAAGCAAAGGTGGCAAACAAGCCAGTGATAAAGGAATAATTTGTTTGATAAGTGATCTGGGTTTAATTGACTCTACAATCATAACAAGTAAAAATAGAACCACGCCATTTTCAAAAATCTCAGAAAAATTAAAGATATAAAATATACACATAAATTCCAGAAGAACTGAAGATATAAAATATACTAATCAAAAATTTAGAGGGAAAATGTTTTAAAGAGTTTATTTATTTATTTTTAAAGAGGAGGAAGGAGGGAAAAAGAGAGGGGGAGAAACATCAATCCTAGAGGGAAACACCCATTAGTTGCCTCTGCTACACGCCCTCAACCCCTGGACCGAGCAGCAACCCAGGTGTGTGCCCAGCCGGAATGGAACCGGAGACCCTTCCGTTTGTGGGACAATGCCCATCCCACCGAGCCACACCAGTCAGGGTTAGAGGAACATTTTTAAAGAATAGTAATATCACTGGAATGAGGGGGAACTTTAAGCAAGACAGGAAGCCCAGAATCATTAAAGAAAAAATAAAAACATTTGTCTCCATAAATATTTTTAAAGTTTTGCTTGACATCACAATGACAAGTTTAAAAAAGAAAATAAAAAAACAATAGACAAATAGAACTAAACAAAACATATGGCAAACACATTGTATCTTATCTTACCATAAAAGGATTTCTGTAAGTGGATTTTTTTAAGCCAAATAGCTCAATGTTTTAAAAATATGGGCAAAGTATACCAGCAGGCAATTAATGGAAGATAAAATCCAAATTAAAAATGTTTATTTTACTAATCATCATGGAATTTTTTTGATCATTAGATTGTCAAACATTAACAAAAGCAATCAATGATACACGTGGAAACAAGCCCTGATACACAGGTGATAAGAATGTAAATTGCCACAAACTCAGGAAATATCTATTAAAATTTAAAATACAAGTACCTAGTCATTGACCAAAAATATACTAACTTGTCATCTTGATATACCAAGGTTGTGGGTACAATCCTTGGTCAGGGCACATACAAGAAGCAACCAATGGATGCGTAAGTAAGTGGAACAACAAGTCCGTGTGTCTGTCTGTCTGCCTCTCTCTCATCAACATAAATTAAAAAGAAGAGAAAAAAACTATAGAAATTGCCATCTGGAAGGATATACACAATGATACCATAGTGGGTTTAATGCTGATCCTCCAAAGGTATGTCTGCCAGGCACTTGTGAACATACAGCCTTATTTGGAAATGGTATCTTTACGGATGTAATTAAGAATCTTGATATGAGATCATCCTAGATTTAGGGTGGGCCATACATCCAATCACAGGTGTCCTTTTAAGAGAAAGGCAGAGGGAGATTTGAGACACAGAGACACAGGGATGAAGATAGGAAGAATGAGGTGCAGGTGGGAATGACACATCTACAAACCAAGAATGCCAAGGATTGCTGGCAGCTGCCAGAATCTAGGAGAGGGACATAGAAGGGATTCTCCCTCCGACCCTCTAGAAGGAAGGACACCTTGATTTCAGACTTCTGGATTCCAGAACTGTGAGAGAACAAATTTCTGTTGTTTTAAGCGACTCGGTTTGCAGTAATTTGTTAAAGTAGCCAAGGGAAATTAATACATATGCTTATTGTATTGTTTGTAGTGCAAAACAAACACAAGCAAACTGGAAACAACCTGATTATCTATAGGACATGGAATCCATGAGTCAATTGTATTGCCTCCACACTGTGGAATATTATGCAATGATGAAAATGAGTTAGACCTATCTGCATGGACCCAGAGGGATGTCCAAGATATATGCTAATGTGGAAAATGCACTTTTTAGAGTGATAAAGAGTGGTATGATCCTGGTAGTATATTGCTGAATATATATATGTATATATATATATATATTCAGGTAAACAAAGAGAAAGGGATGGAAGAATTTATACTAGGCCGATCACACTGGATACCTCAGAGAGCTGAAAGAGGAGGGTGTGGGTGGAAGGGAGTTCTTTATAAATCTTTGAATTACCCTAATTATCATAAGCAGTACTTATTCTTTTAATCTAATAAATGTAGTATTTTGAAAGAAAAAATCAATTTGTGATGAATTTTTAAATCACGGCTAAAGTTGTGAACATAAAAAGAGGGTGCTACCTCTCCAATTTTAGAAGATGCATTGTTCTCCACAACTCCCACTTCCCCACCACTGAGTTCTGAGCTCTTTGGTGGTTTTCCCCTATTTTCCAAGTATTTCTGAGTATTTCCTAGACTCACAGAATTTTTTTATTTTTCTTATTAAAATTTGAGTGTTTTCATTTCATTATATAAGTGATACGTTCACATGGTTTGGAATCCAAAATGTATAACCAAATACGCAGTAAAGTCTCTCTCCCACACAGCTAGGAAGCTCTCCTTACAGATGACTAATGCTGTCATTTTCTTTTTTTTTTTATCCTCACCTGGGAACATTTTTTTCATTGATTTTTGATGCAAGAGAGAAGCATCAATTGGTTGCCTCTGGTATACAACTAGACCAGGGAATCCAACCTGCAACCTAGGCACGTGCCCTTAGTGGGAATTGAACCTTCAACTCTTTGGTTATGGGATGATGCTCCATGATTGGAGCACCAAGCCACACCAGCCAGGGCTGGTCATTTTCTTGAGTATCCTTTCAGAAGTATTTGCATATATAAGCAAATACAGATATATTACCTCCTCTTTTTTTTCACACAAATAAAAGTGCTTGATTTACACTTTTTTCCCCACAAAATATATATCAGGTTGTTTTTATATAAGTGGATACAGATTCTCTGTATTCTTTTAAGATTTTTATTAGTGTATAGAATACCTACAAAAAACTGCAAACCATAATTTTTCACATATTAAACACAGCTGTGTAACCAGTTCTTAAATCAATAAAGAACACGATGAACATCTCAGAAACCATTTGTGACCCCTTTCAACCACTGCCCTGCCTCCAAGAGTAACCACTATCCTAGATGCTAATAAAGAGATTCTGTTTTCTTTTTTGTTTTTTGGGTTTTTTAATTGTACAATTAATGGCTCTTTAACAGAGTGCTTTCAAAGCCACGCAAAATTTCTTATAAGACAGCTGTCTGCCCCTGCCAACTATTCTACCCCTCTCTTCTGTAGGGACCAATAATACTTCATCCTTAAAGTTCTGGGGGTAACAGCTACACAGAGTGGCCAAGCAGAACCTATTGTGACAGAGAAGGAACTTGGATGCAGATCCAGCAACAATGAACTTTATTATTCACAGAGTCCAATAAAGAGGCTGCATCAAACTTAAAAGCCAACCTCTCTGCTTCAGATCCTTGGAAATAAATGATTTCTAAAAATTTGTGTAATTCAAACCAAAGTGATGGTTATTAAAAATAAAGCAAGAAATAGCCAGAAACGTGTTTCTAGGGAAAGCCTGGTGGAAGAGGGAGTCCTCTCCGATAAAACTACCTTTTCTATGGGGAATGCAAAGTTATCACAGCCCCTTACTCCCTCCTGAAACTCCTTAAACAGACAATGTTTCAATGCAGGTACCAACGTGAAAATATCTTGAAAAAGAAATCAGTGTCATGGCAGGGAAACCATCTGCATCTTGGCGAACATTTTTTTCCATCCACCACAAGCTCGAGCTTTCTGGGAACGTCACCGTTATCAGGAACGAAGAAAGACTCGGCATCTGGGAAGGTGTAGTCTTAGCTCCGTATCTGGAACTCAGGGGCCAAACAGCACGATCATGCAGAACATCATGAAAACATTCCACAGGGCAATGAAGATTCCGAAGTACCTGAGGTTCAGTAAGAACCCCCGGATGTTGTCACCTGTGCCAGGCTGCCTGGATTCCTCCCCAAAGCCTTACGTATCCTTTTTCAGCTTAAAATTAAGCACCGCTCAGACATTCATCAGTAGCATCCAGAAGAACAGGATGTCTCTGATCAATGTTAGAGCCCAAAAGTCCGATAGAACCGGAAGCGGAAATCCCTTTTCTTGTTTTTAAACTTCAATTACATAGATTCATACAGTGTATGTTCTTTTTGTGTCTGGTTTCATTTGCTCAACATTTCCTCCACACTGGATATTCTTACACTATGGCATATGACAGTATTTTGTTCCTTCTTTGCTATATAGTATTTCATCGTCTGTATTCTATTTCATGGCTATGTAATGTTTCACTATAAAGATACACTATAATTTATTTATCTGCCCCCTTATTGATGGATATTTAGAATGTTTCCAATATTTTGATATACAAACACTGCTGCAATGAACAACCTTGAATTTATATCATTTGACACGTGTGCAAATGTAACTACAAAATAAATTTGTAGAACTAGAATTACTGGCTCAACAGTTGTAGATATAGTTATAATATTCTTTTCAAGAATATTATCAAATTACCTTCTATATGGTCTGGAGCCTTTATACTCTTGCCAACAGTATTTGAGAGATTTTTTTCTTAGAATTTTAGAGCTTGGAGCTTGGAGACTTAGAAATCACATTGTACAGCCCACTCAACTTACACAAAGAAAAATTGAAACCCTTAAGAGTGAAAAGACTTGCACAAAGCCAGAGAGCAAGTTAGTTATCATCCCCAGATTCTGAAGGAGAAGGCTTGGATGCTGGTCTCCAGTATCAGAGAGAGCCAACAAAACCTCAAACATCCTGTCCTGCCCACAGCTATTGGCACGCTACCTCTCTCTCCCTGCCTCTTCCAACTGTCTTCAAAGACCAACACAAAAAGGCCACACACACCAGAGCCACCAAACATGAGAGGAAAAAGAAAGGGAAAGGGAGATGAAGGGCAGAGGGCAAGGTAGAAGGGTAAGCAGCAGCCACTTGAAGAAAGATAAACTCTGCAATAGAAAAGAAAACTTGGGGAGAAAAAAACTTGGGGAACAGATAAGGGGGGGCAGTGATATTGGAGAGAGAAGGAAAGGCAAAAAAAACATGGATTTCTGTGTTTTTTCCAGGTATGAAAAATATTTTCAGAAATGCCTGATTATCAGTAATATCAGAAATATAAAACTCTGGCTTTAGATAGGATATTTGGAGTAAAGTTATCTGGTCTTTTCACACTTCTCTTTTATCTACTGCCTCCCCAAGACCAAGATGTATGTCTAACATATAATAGATGCTTATTAAATATTTTTAAATTTGTTTATTGACTTTAGATAGAGAGAAAGGGAGGGAGAGAGACATCAGTTTATTGTTCCACTTATTTATGCATTCATTGGTTGATTCTTGTATGTGCCCTGAGCCGAAATTGAACTCGCAACCCTTAGTGTAACAGGACAACATCTAACCAACTGAGCTGCCCTACCAGGGCTGATTAAATATTTTTGAATGAATGAATTATATATCAAGAAACTGAGGTCCAGAGATGTTAAGGGGCTTGCTCAAAGTCACAGAGGTGGTGGAAACCCAGCTATTTTAGGCTCCTAATTGGGTGAAGTGCCTGCCAGTTGCTTCTCATGATCCATTGAAATTGCCTCCTTAGGTTCCCAAGCACTGTTTATGCCAACGTTCCTTGCTGAATAAGAAATTCTCTAGGAGCCCTGGCTGGTGTAGCTGAGTGGCTTGAGCACCGGCCTGCAAAACAAATGGTTGCTGTTTCAATTCCCAGTCAGGGCACATGCCTGGGTTGCAGGCCAGGTCCTCAGTAGGGGGCACGTGAGAGGCAACCACACATTGCTGTTTCTCTCCCTCTCTGTCTCCCTACCTTCCCTCTCTCTAAAAATAAACAAATAAAATCTTTTTTAAAAAAAGAAGGCAAATAAAGACATAGCATACTCCAAACAAATGACAAGTTCATCACAGGCAAGGGGAGGTAAAAGGAATAAGGTCCAAACTCAGAGGTGTACCATTTTATACCAGTTTGTTTTCTTGGAAGAGATGGCTTAACCATATGTAAGCTGACTTTCAGCTACAAGAGCAAATTGAAAGTCCTTTGTTGCTAGAGCATATTACTAAGGAATGAAGACACCAGTGTTGGCAGACAGGCTATGCTTCTCTGAAGACTGTCACTCTGGGGACCATTATACAGTTTCGCACCACCAACAACCAGTCTACTTGGCCACAGCGGGAGCAACTATTTCAAGATCTCTGGAGAGCTATTAAGTCAGCAAAGCATCCCCTTGACCAGACCAAAAATCTTGAACCATCCTCACGAGCTTTCAGTTTTACAGTCTGAATGTCCCTTGGCCATAGGTGGATTAAAACAATTTTACTTGTCATAAACAAATGGATTTGAAATTATATCAAACCAATACACAACAGACACCTACTTTTCTGTAGGATAATCATTGGTTTTCTAGCCTCTCTAGTGGGCTGCAAGAAACTTGAGGGCTGGAATGCATCCTTGTTCTGTTCCTTAGCTTCAAATCCCAGCATATATATCAGTTGGTTTTAATTGAAGGCTTTCTTTTAAAGTACCAACTTCTCTGCTTCACATATATTTAGCCATATTGTTTTAGGAAAGGGATCAAAGTACAGATATGCCGAGGTACAACCTCCAGGGCTGGAGCCTGTAGGAAGGAATATGGAGAGCATTCTGAAAAGAAGAAGAATGCCAGGCACTGGGACACAAGGAGGACCAGACACAACATACTCCTGGAAAGCAAAGAAATACATAAGGCTTTGGAGAAAAATGTAATAAAACACAATTACACACATGTAATGAGCGCACACAGGAGCACAAACATACAGACAGACACGGATTTTAGCTGAAGTATGTGATATACAACTTTAAAAAGAATAAGGCTTTTCTACATGAACTAGAATGAAACAATCTTAAAAATAGTATTTAATAAAAGAGGCAAGATACAGCACAGTAAACTATGCTACCATTTGGATGTGCATAGATTATCATCAGACAGATATAAGAAACTAACAGTGGTAGCCTGGAAGGAGAACTAGGGGCTGGGAAACGCGAATGGAAGGGACAAAAAAAAAAAAGAATGCAAAGGAGAATTATTTTCTATGGTATTTCTCTTCTATTTGAAATTTTATCATGCTCATGTGAGATGGGTGTTTCCCCTCTTTTCCCTCATATTTCTTCTGGATGGTCTACTAAACAAATTGACACAAGCCAGATTAACAGGAGAAAATAACCAAAGTTAATATGTATGTATATACAGGGGTTCAGTAAGACTATGGAACCCCAGGACCAATGAGACAGTTGAGGCTTATATGCCATCTTGAGCTAAGGAGACTTCAAAGGGAAGGTGGGCAATTCACAGGCAAATGAAAAGGACCAAACATTTGGTGAACAAATTCTTGCCAGGGCCATCCAGAAACAATGGGGAGTCAAACAAAAAGATTTTGCTGGTTCCTCCCCAGCTGCCACACTTAGTACATGTTAAAATATAAATATATATGACAATTATTCCCCTACTGGAGCAGGTCTTCTATTTAAATTCTTTTAAACAGTTAGGGGTAATGTCAAAGTTTCTTTCTGAGTCTTTTACTTTTCTTAAAAATAAAAAGCTTAAAATAATAATATCCTAATAAAGGCATATTTTGGTGTGTCAAACTCCGCTCCTCCTCATTCATGTGTTACCTATATATATAGAAAGGAGAGGCAAACAAGCAAGTGAGGAAGGGGTGGAGCCTAATGAGGGAGTGATCGGGAGTGGCAATGAGGGCACTAGAAGGACAGGAAGTGGGCTCAGGGACCAGCCTTGCAAACTGAGAAGGCTGACCACATTGTATTTTAAGTGCAATTACTCTTCAATCCTATTAACTTGCACCACTAGAAATGGTGTCATTCACTAAAGAAATATAAGTTGAGTGTAGAAAAATAATAAATCAGGCACTTTTAAAACCAATTAGCACAGGAATGCAGGGTTAGGTAGATCAAAGATTGTAGCCCTGGTTCCCAAGGGGTTTGGGTGTGACTCTGCCTTGTGGAATGTGAGCAATTTATCAACAAAGGCACTGCCCTGTTTGTTGTTTCCGACAAACCACCAGAGACTCCAATTTAACCTGTTTTATAAATATGGAAGATAATCTAATGTCCTTAAATGAACATTCTACATAATCTGCCACCTTAAACAGCTGAATCAAGCATTCTCTGGCTGGGGGGCATTGGTGGTGGAGGAAGGTAGAAGGGGGTAAAGAGGGTATAAATGGTGACAGAAAATGACTTGGGGTGGTGAACACACAACACAGTATACAGATGATATAGTACAGAATTGTATACTTGAGACCTGTATAATTTTGTTAACTGATGTCACGCCATTAAATTTTAAAAAAAATTTAAACGTGTTTTTCTAGCTCATTAAGAAGGTGTCAGAGGAGCCCAGGCTGAGTAGCTAAATTGGTTAAAGTGTCGTACAGATATGCCAAGTTTGCTGGTTCCATCTTCAGTCAGGGCACTTATAAGAAGCAACCAATGAGTGCATAAATAGGCGGAACAACAAATCGATGCTTCTTTCTCTCTCTTTCTCCAAAATCAATCCATAAAAAATTTTAAAAATTATTTTATTGTTGTTCAATTACAGTTGTCTGTGTTTACTCCCTGCCACTCCCTCCCATCCCAACCAAACCCTCCTCCCTCCCTTGCTTCCACTCCCCCTTGGTTATGTCTATGTGTCCTTTATAGTTGTTTCTGAAAATGCTTCCCAATAAAAAATTTTTTAAAGAAGAAATGAATGCATAAACAAATAGAACAACAAATTCATGTTTCTCTCTCTTCTCTCTAAAATAATCAATAAAGAAAAAATTAAGGAAAAAAGAAAAGGCGTCAAAGGAAAAGATACCTCACACTCTAATGCCAGTGGGTTGTTTGCCATTTTACCCTAATTCACCATATTACTGAACTTTTATTGGAGAGCCTAGATTCATCTCCTTAGGCAGCTCACAAGGCCTTATATTTGCAAAACAAATTCCAACTTCAGAGGAAATTTCTTCAGCTAAAAAATGGGTTTCATCATGTTCTTTTTCTTTAAGCAAACACAAACTGAAGAGTTGACTTTCTTTAGTGTCTGCATCTTAATCAAGTCTTTATTTCAAAACGTAGGTAGATAAGATAGTTTGGCTTCTTACGCTAACTTTTGATATTCAATCACTCACAGATCTAGAGCAGTCTTGAAATACCTATGCAAATGAATGGGGAAGCTGGTAGGTAAGGGATGGGTCTGGACAACAAAAACCTGTATTGCTCAGTCTGAATGGGTGGGGACTGCAGCCAAATGTGAAATGACTTCCCTGGTCTTCAAGCCCCCAGGATGGTCAAGGGGCAGAAAATGTTTTTTTACAAGATCAAAACTTACACTGTCAGAGGGTTCAGGAGCCTGAACCCTCTGACAGTGTACGCCTGAACCCTCTGACAGTGTTCCACCCAGACTAAACTTTCAGAATGAAATCAAATATGTCAAATGCCTTCTTTTTTTTTAAGTGTCTTCTTAATAGCTACTCAGAGAAATTCATACAAGGCAGTGATTCTCAAATTCCAATAATATGCAGATTCATTGGAGGTTAAAAAAAATATTCCCAAAACTGTACTTGAACAACAACTAAAATAAATAAGTAAATAAATAAAAATGTAAAAAAAAAAGAGTGATAGAACAGAAAAATAGAAGTATACTGGCTTCCTCAAGAACACCAAGCTTCCATACTAACCCTGTGATATATTTATCCAAATGTTACTTAAATTAAAAATAAATCTTTATCTCACTTAAAAAAAATTATTCCCAGACCCTTCAGATTATTTACTTCTTCATTCACTCAGCAACAGTCCCGGGCACTGGAATAAATGGTGGGGACAGAAAGGTGAACAAAACAACATGATTCCTACCGCATATGCTGCAGAGGAAGAAAGTCATTGATGAAGTCATCACATGATTAACTGTAAATTACAGCTGACTGCCAGAAGGTGAGGGAACCCATGCTAAAAGTAAATAATAACGGGGAAATTGACTGAGAGGGGTAAGCAAACATTTCCCTAAGGAAGAGAAAACTTGCTTCGGTCTGAAAGATTAGAGGAGGCAAAGATTGAGTGTAAGAAGTTGCAAAATCAGAACAGCCAAAGCAAGGGTCCTATGGCAACAGGGAGCATGTCCATTTGTGTCTGATTTTTTTTGTGTGTGTGAACAGGTTTTATTACACAGTGGGGCTCAGTCCTTCTCAGCTGCTGCCTTCTCCATGGCTGCAAGGACATTGCTCAACTCCTCTCTCTTCCTCTTGGCACAGATGTGTGTTTCCCACCCTTTTCATGATGAATTTCAGGGCCCTCTTGTCCTTAGAGACCTTGAGCAGCTCCGTGGTGCGCCACTCATAGGGGGCCACCTCTCAGATCCTGTCCCACATGAACTTGGTGTGCTTGGTGAGGCTCCCTTGGCGGCGGCTGTGCCTCGGCTTGCTCACGTTCTTTGTCACTTT
The DNA here is from genome assembly GCA_004027735.1 of Carollia perspicillata. Classification (NCBI taxonomy): domain Eukaryota; kingdom Metazoa; phylum Chordata; class Mammalia; order Chiroptera; family Phyllostomidae; genus Carollia; species Carollia perspicillata. Next base: position 75,913 of record PVKM010000245.1, read on the forward strand.
GTGGCCCTTGTTGAGGCCCACTGCCACGGGGTAGCAGAGAGCCACGGCTGCTGTTCCTCAATGGCAGCCATGGCGGAAGGCTGAGTTTTTTCGTTTAATCTTCCTAATAGCCAAATGAAATAGATCTATTATTATATGCACTTTCCAGGTGAGGAAACTGAAGCTCAGCCTTACCAGACTATAAACTCCTTGGGGACAGAGTATGGGTATAGTGTTTATTTTATTATTTTATTTTTTTATAGTGTTTATTTTTATACCACAGTTGACACAGGGCCTTGCTCTGGGTGAGTCTTCAGTAAATGTGTATTTGTTCCCTTCACTTGAATCCACATAATCAGCAAGTACTGAGACAGGAACTCAACACCATCTGTTCAGAACAATAGCCCCTGTGCCTTCCACACCACACTAACTCCTGTCCTCCAGCCTCCCTGAGTTCTATTCCTCCAGGATTTTAGTTAATTCACTCTTTTAGGAATATGCAACTTATGCCTCAACCATGTATGGAAGTAAATAATTTTTTTTAATTTTGTATTCAACTTTGAAAACCATTAAGTCATCTGTGGTGTGAAAAAAACAAACTGAAAAACACACCTGACTGTACATATAATTAAATGGCCTTGAGGATGTGACACAAGCCAACCAAAGCACAGAAATCCAGAGTTCACCCTGCAACAGCATCCTGAAATTGTGTCTCCACTTCCACTTTGAGTCTTTGAACGAGCTTCCCAGGTGTTATTTCCCAGTGATGACATGACTCAATATCTGGAGCCCCAGGTTGTTCTGAAGAGTGAGGATACATCTTAACACACTTTAGTCCAGGCAGCTTAACATAGGGTCTCTGAAACAGTACAGCATGCATTTTACACTACAACCCATAGTGGTGTATGTATATGCATTTTTATAACATAAGCTGAAATTAAAATGTGATGGAATAACACCCTTAATACGTGGGAGGCACTCTGCTGTTTTCTAGCCCATAACCATTTTCTCTTCTATTTGATTTCATGTTTTAAGAATTGTAGTTGCAATCCACCAAGTTAATTTTACCTCCCATTGAGTCCTGCAGTTTGAAAAACATTGGCCCAATACACATGCAGAAGTTGATACGTCTTGAGTACAGTAATAGGAACAGTTCATTTATCTGTGTCCTTAGCACCTATTGCCCCATTTTTCCTCCTGAACAAATGAGGGGATGAATACCCACCATGTGCAAGTGAACTAGGAGTCGGGAATGCACCCATGGCCAAAACTGGGAGCCAAAGTTAAGAGGATGCTCGTCATGGTGGAGCTGGCAGCCTATTGAGGGAAACAGACTTTCAAATCAAATTTTAAATAATTTTTAAAATTACAAATTGCTATGAGAATGCCAGTCATTAGATGTAACTTAATGTGTGGGGTCAGGGAAGGCACCTCTCAGGGTAGGAGACATTTAAGCTACAACCTAAAGTCCAAGTAGGAGTTAGTCACATAGGATTTGAGAGGCAAGAGAGTGGGGAAAGCATTCTGAGCAGAGGAGAGAATTCATGTTAATGAACAGAGGCAAGAAGGAGTTGGGTACATGTGAAATCCCTCCCTAGAAAGGGTCTGAGCTCTGCTGCTTCTGTCCCTGGTTTTCCTTTGGGAACTCCAATCCCCTGCTTCACTTGGGCATGAGGGAAGCCAGCCAGAAATCTCCACTTCCATGGCCACAGTGATGAGTGTGATTGGTTCAGTGAGGAGCCTGTGACCTCAACTGGGCCAAAGTCATCTTTATAATTGGTTTATGAAAAGGATCTCTTTCTCTGTGACTACAGACATAAGATTAAATGAAGCTAGAGTTGCCTTCCATTCTATAAAGGGAATAGTTCAGAAAATAAAGCTGAAATACAGAGAAAAGGAGACTTACCAGCAGGAACAAGAAAAAGAAAGAACATCATTTGTAACTGAATCCGCATAGGCCTAAAAGCCAGCAAATCAGCAACGCTTCACAAGTGTTTGAGCTAATGACATCACTCTTCCCTAGTGCTGGTTTCAGTTGGTTCTCTGTTATTTGTAACTGACTACAAGTGTGAAAGGAAGAGTAGAAAGCCAATTAATTTATTTCTAAAAATAAGAACAGACACAATTGTTCCATGAACAGGAAATTTGCCTGAATGTGCCAGGTTTCAAAGGTTCCAGATTTATGAGGTTGGTGAGTCTCTCTTTTCTTCTGCTTTTTAAAAAATGATTTTACATATACATATATATATATATATAAATTTATTTATCTTTAGAGGGGGAAGGGAAGGAGAGAGGGAGAGAAATACCAGTGTATGGTTGCCTCTCATGTGTCCCCTGCTGGGAACTGGCCTGCAACCCAGGCATGTGCCCTGACTGGGAATTGAACCGAAATCCTCTAGCTCCCAAGCCCACGCTCAGTCCACTGAGCTACACCAGCCAGGTATTTATTTATTTTTAGAGAGAGAAGAAAGGAGTGAGGTAGAGAGGGGGAGAAACACCAATGTGTGAGAGAAACATTGACCATAGACCTGTCACATGCCTCTAACTGGGGACCTGGCCTGCAACCCAGGCATGTGCCCTGACCAGGAATTGAACTGGCAATCTTTCGGTCTGCAGGTCAGTGCTCAATCCACTGAGCCACACCAGCCAGGGCTTTTTCTCTCTTTTTCTTTGTTTGTTTGTTTTTTTGTTTCTTTCTTTATTTCTCTTTCTCCTTTCTTTCATCAGCTGTGTGAAGAGATATTAGGGGAGTTTATAGAGAAAGCAGAGAAGCTATGACATATTCTTAGCCATGAAAATGTGGGCTGGTGTGGCTCAGTGGACTCAGTGCGAACCTCTGAACCAGGGGGTCACTGGTTTGATTTGCAGGTCAGGTCCCCAGTGGGGGGCGTGCAAGAAGCAACCACACACTGATATGTCTCTCCCTATCTTTCTCCCTCCCTTCCCCTCGCTCTAAAAATAAACAAAGAAAATTTTTTTAAAAATCTAGTTAGAATGGCTTAGATCAGGGTGTGGTGGCAGTGATAGAGATGAAGAGAAGCAAATTTAAGAACAATTTTAGTAGAGGTGATAGGACTGGTCATGGATTACATGGATGTAAGGGGCTGAACTATCAAGATGAATGAATAAAATGGATAATTTAATATAGTACTGAGTCCAACAGTCACATAACAGTTGGTATGTCTTAGACCCCACCCCACCCCCGGGTGGTAGGAGCTGGGGCAAAGTCTGCCTTCAAGGAGCTTACAGCAGGGGCGATCATAACATTCAGAAAAGAAAAACAAACAAACAAAACCCAAGAATCCCAGGAATACTGACGGGCTCACTTGGAACTGAGAGAATTAGTTTTGGATTCCTTCTAGACATAAGAGGCATGTGCCTTGCCTTTGTAAAACAGGGTTTATGTTAACTGTGGGAATCTGGTCTGCCAGCCCCCAAGGTTGTTTTGATCAATCGAAGAATTTGTCATGGGGAGGGTGCTGGATAAGGGAAAGGAAGAAAGATGGGGACAAAATGTTTGCAGGATGGGAGCCCACACTGAGTTTCATGGTTATAGCCAGTCAAATGGATTTGGAGAAACAGGGGTATGAGAGTAGGTGTTCTCCAAGCTATTTCGGAGGCCATGGAACTGAAAGGCTCTCAAACCAGGTTAAACACTCGAATTACATGCTTTATTAAAAAGCAAGGAAAAACACATAGGGAAAAGCAAAGGGAAAGGGACGGGGGAAGTTGACACATTTAAGGTAAGATGCAAAGGGATGGAAGCATGACAGAAACTGAACTCTGAGGGACGTTCTGTTAGTATGTTGTCTCCTGGCCATGTCAGCCTTCCCTGCTAATGGTGCAGTTGGGACCAGAGTTATGGACTGAACAAAGGTATACCCACAGATGGAAGTTTCCCTGGATCAATGACACACTAATGGCAAAGAAATACACAGCTCAGTGTACCTGGCCACCAAGGTAGCTTACCAATTAGCCTGCTGGTCAGCTATGGATTTTATTTGTATTTTGCGGGGAGTGGATGGGGCCAGAATGGTTGTCATCCTCAACACTGAGACTTCATGTATGAATATTTAGGATCTCATGAATATTTAGAGTTCCAGTGCCTCCTGTGTATTTAGTACCTCAAGAATATTAGGTATCTCTTGGTCCTTCCATCCTATGTTTACACAGAAACACATCTTGCACTTATTATCCTTACTTAACATATTTCTAAGTGGTTTTTACTTTATTTTACAAGCTATCAACTTATTCATTTTCTAAAATAAATCAAATAGTCTATGAAGCAAATGCATATTACAGTAGCGCTTCCAGATATCCAAGTCAGAGAAAGCTCTGTGATTTGGGAAAGAAGGCTTGGGGAATGCTCTTTAACACCAAAGAGGGAAAAGACTTCTCCCTAGGAGGCAAGAGTGGAACTGGGAGGGGAAGCAGGGCAGCCAGATCCTTCTAAGGGGTGCCCAGGAGCCAGTGGCCAGAAGTGTGATAGGGGAAGCAGCTGGGACAAGCAGATGAAGTCTAGCATCCAACACAGACAGGCAAGATTGCTGACACCCAAAAGTGAAGCTAGCAACTTTTCCCATAGCCCCCAGAAGGACAACTCTGGGAAGAGGTGAGAGGAAGCCCAGTGAGGTCCTGCCCAGCCGGCCCGGCCCAGCCAGGCCCAGCTCAGCCAGGCCCAGCCCAGCTAAGCCCAGCTTTCTGCCCTGTGAATCAAGACCAGCTTACACCAGGTCTCCCCAGTTTTCTTGCAAATCTGTAACTTCCTTAAAGTTATTTATTTCGTTTACGCCTTGTTTCCCTGCAGCGCAACTAGTAGAATGGATCGGGTTTAAGAAAAGAAAAGAGGAGGTGCCACGGGGATTGGTTGCCTGTTTAAAAGCTGACCTGTCGAGTTGAGAGCTGCCCCTGAAGAGAGGGGGTGGAGGTGACCATGAAGTCTATGATAGCCCTTGGGAGCCTGTGGGGAGAGCTGAGAAAACCTGCTGCAACCCAGTGGAAGTGGGAAAGCTGGATGGGGCTGGGTGGGGGTGGAGGTGGGAGTGAGAGCTCTGACTGGCAGAGCTCAGCTCGCCCCTCAGAGAATAGCTGGGCTTTTCCAAACCACTTTGCTTTGTAGTCTGAGGTATATGAACTGACTGCTGTGGGAAGTAGTTCTGCCCCCACCCCTCGGGCTCCTACCCTTCTCCCTGCCGCCTCTAATCACTGTACCTCCATTGTCTGTTCTTTGTAGGTCTCTCCAGCCAGACCATGAACATCCTGGGAGCAGGCACTGTGTCTGATTCACCTCTTTCTGCTTCACAATGTGGCCCAGCGTGGGGCCTGACACTTGGAAGTTTCTCAAAGACTTACTTGTTGAATGAACAAACAAATGAATGCTTTCTCCCAACTACGCTGTACTCTAGATGGGGTTTACAAAGAAGGAAAAGGCTGATCGCTGCTCTCTACTCCCTACACCGCTTACCCAGGATTCAAGGAGGCAGTGAGCCCCTAAGGTTTGTTTTTTATGTTTATGTGCATTTTCCTGGATATATGATTCTATATAATTTATCCGATTTTCAAAGGGGTGCCTATCCCCCAGAAAGGATAAGAGTAATCATTTGAGAAAATAGTTCCAGGACAGAGATTCTTATACACGGTACATGTTCTCAGCATTGATTTTCTGAAGCAGATTACTTTTCCTCACAGCACCGCTGTTTTCTTCCTATGTGTAATCTCTTCAGTTCGTTATTTTGTAATGTCAGGATCGCTCATTCACCTAAGTGATGACAAGGTGCTGATGGGCTTCAGAACATGGTACCCTGAAATGTGGCACCTTGGCATATTATATATCTGAAGCTGAAGCAATCTCCAAAAGTGGCAGAAGCAAGAGGCTCCCTCTGGGCTCCCTCCCCTGCGTCCCTGAAACAGGTCAACAGACTCTCCTGTGGAAAGTACCTGCCCTACACCAGGAGGAAGGAGGACATTCTTGTCTCCTGGGACAGGGGACCTGGAGCCAAGACTGCAGAGGCAAACCTTATTAAACTAAACCTTATCTTCTTAATTACTTCTTCACCGTTTACTATTCCTAGCCCAAACTGCTTGTCTCGTCAATTTTTCACAAGTGCTCTGGCAACCACTTCAGGTCTTCATTCCCTTGTGAAGGCTCCCAGATACCTGTAAAATGTTAATAAAATCTGTATGTTTTTCTCCAGCTACTCTGTCTTTGTTAGTTTAATTTTCAGATTCAGCCAGGTGCCCTAAGAGGGTGGAGGGAAACTCCCCCCCCACCAAACGTCGTAACCTTTGAATTCTCCCAGAACCTCCCTTCACTGCCTCAGCCAAGGCACCCTTATTGATTTCTTTCGCACTCTTGGCTCGGTGGCAGTGCTTTGCAGGTGGAAAGACAACGCAGATCGCAGATCGGGTGTGGGCTTGCTGGAAGTGAGACCTCAAGGGCAGAGGCAGAACCAGGAAGAGAGCTGCTGAGATATCCTGCTACCTAATTCAATTCTCCTCCACTGTTCAGCAGCCTCCCCTCCCTCTGCATAACAATGAAAGGAAAGAGGAAGTGGGAAAAAAAAAAGGTCCTGTAATTGAGCTAAAAGGGGTAATTACCCGGACCCAGAAGCAGAGGGAAAGTAACTCCCAGAAAGGAGCATTAACATCAGCACACGAAGGTGACAAGTGGGGAAATTAGTAAGAAGTATTCACTTGTGTGGGTGAAAAAAAGGGGAAAACCTCAGTGCTGAATTGGACAGGCACTGGGGAATCCTGAGGCAGGCAGCGAGGACTGGGCCAGAGAAAGCCACCAGCCAGGCAGGGATTTTGCTGTGGCTGCTATGGCTTCATTTTGAGTATCGGTGCCTCAAGGGAGGAATGAGTCAGTCTCACCATATCCAAGTTTAGGAGGAACAGCCGCTGGGAAGGCACTGGGCAAATACCTTTTCAGTAAGAGGGCTAGCTGACCATTCCGATGAAGAGTCCTACGGGCTGGGGAAACTAAGTTGGTGCCGGACTCTGCCTGAAGGGCTCATTTGCATGGAGACTGAGCATGGGACGCTGTTTTAAACTCCCCTTCCTCTGCCAGGAGGTTTCAGCCAGATGCGCTACCCTTTGTTCAGTGTCACAGAGTTGTCTAAAGCCAAGGGTGACATAGAGCAGAAGGCAAAGGGGTAAGTGCCAGACTATAGCTGTGAATATCACATCTTTTTTTTAAAGAAAGAAAATGACATTATTATAGTTCTAGAATCTTTTTAAAAAATTGATTTGAGAGAGAGAAGGGAGAAAGAGAGAGAAGCAATGATTTGTTGTTCCACTTATTTATACGTTCATTGGTTGATTTTTTAAAAATCCTCACCTGAGGATATATATTTTTTAATTGATTTGAGAGAGAGATAGACACAGTTATTGACTGGTTGCCTCCCATATACACCCTGACTCTGGATCAAATCCAAAACCTAGGTATGTGCCCTGACCAGGAATCTAACTGGCAACCTTTTGGTATACGGGGAAATACTCCAACCAACTGACCCACCCTGCCAGGACTCATGGTTGATTCTTGTATGTTCCCTGACAGGGGATGGAGCCCACAGCCTATGGCAGGAGGATGCTCCAACAACTGAGCTACCTGGCCAGGGCCGTGAATGTCACCTCTTGCTGCAGGAGGCAAGAAAATGTGCTTTGAAATTAAAGAAACTTCCTGGTCATGGGTGAGGCTGTAAGTGCACAGTGAGTCTTGGTGCCTTCTGGAGCAGAGAGAGGAGCTGTGGGGATCTCACCAATTGACAGGATAGCCAGAAGCTAGGAAAATTCCTTGACAAGTGGAATAGGGAAATTGAAACAGAGTGGAACGCAATAGCCAAGCGATTTACGGCCGGGTGCAGATAGTCACCAAGGGCAGAAGGCCCTGAGTGCCTGGCAGGGGACAAAATTGGGAAAACAAAGACCTCACCTCCAAGGTAACCTCTACCCCCCTGATCTTTCCTCCCTGGAGATAAAATTTAGGCCTCAGCTGTATTTCAGCACCAGGCCCAGAAAAGCAGCAAAACCAGGTGGGTAACACCAGGACCATCTGCAATGAATAAAGACCCCCTGGCCTCATTGACCAATCAGTGGAGATCAGGACCCTAAAATAGTATACCTGGAAAACTGATGAATATTCTGCTGAAACACTCCCCTAGAATTCCCACTTGCAAGAAAGAGATAAAAGCCTCAAGACAAAGGACCCAGCTCACAATTGTTTTTCCTCTGGGGAGCAGCCTGAGCCATTCCCTTTCTCTTCTTCTTCCCCACTTCTTTCCCCAAAGGCATGGGTCTCTTATTTTAACTCTAAGGCAATGGGCAGCTGGCAGCTTGTCCCAGGCTGATCCCCTGAACCTGTCCCCAAGGCCCCCTCTTCTCTGACTTCCCAGTGAGCCAAGGCAGCTCAGCCTAGGCTTTCCTGTTGTTTCTTCTCTGCTAAGCCCTTCCTTGTGCCACTGCCCCCAGCTTTAATAAACAGATCCCCGTGGTCACTTGGACTCCTGTTATGAAATCTTGGCCACACAAAGTTGAGGGACCCACACAGCACCAACTGGCCCTCCTCAGACCTGCACAGGGCCAGGGTCCCTGTCTGATAACACTTTGAGGAAGGTAAACTCCACCACCCACACCCGACACTAATGCCTCTTGAAAGGATGACAGGATTGGGTTGCATCATTCAGACTAAAGCTACTTGGAAACAAAGTGAGCCAGAGCTGATATTGGCCCATTATGCAAGCTGGCAGCGCATGCTTGCTGAGCAGCCACCTGCAGGTTAGAGAAAGATTTCCATTGTCAGGAGGAAGTTTGTGATGGGTGACTCTGATTATATGTTTTCAGATTTGTTTTTAAACTGTGGTAAAATATATATGTCATAAAATTTACCATTTTAACCATTTTTTAAAAATATTTTATTTATTTATTTATTTTAGAGAGGGGAAGGGAGGGAGATAGGGAGAGAAACATCAGTGTGTGGTTGCCTCTCGCACGCCCCCCTGGGGACCTGGCCTGCAACCCAGACATGTGCCCTGAGTGGGAATCAAACCAATGACCTTTCAGTTCACAGGGCAGTGCTCAATCCACTGAGCCACACCAGCCAGGGCCATTTTAACCATTTTTAAATATATGTATCAATGACATTTATTGTATTCACAATACTATCCTACCATCACCACTATCTTTTTCCAAAAGATTTTCTTCTAAACAGAACTTCTATACTTACTTGAGTGTTTGGTTTGTTGCTGTTGCTGTTGTATAACTTTCTCTCTAGCATATGTTGGTCTCTGTTCTGGTAGGTGGGGCCTCAACAAGGGGTCTCTTCACCTCACCTTCTTTCATCACAGGGTTGCTGTGAGTTTTTTCTTGTGTCAACAACACTGCTACCTTCCTTTACCTATGCACATGTATTTTTAGCAAAGAAGATATGTCAAACTGTCCCAAAATTTAGTGCTTAAAACTACAACACTTTAACTTGCTCAAAATCCTGTGAGTTGCCAATGTGGGCAGAGTCAACCAGGCATTTATTTTGCTGTTGTCAACTAGAATCCCTCACGCCACTGCAGTTTTCTGGTTCAGCTGGGTCTGGATGCTGTCACATGGTTTCATTCTATGAATGAAACATTCTGTGTCCAAAGAAAGTCACATGGTAAAGCCAGAGTCAGTGTGACAGGGGACGTCAGGAAAGTCCAGATATAGGCAGGGGTGGTTCATTGTGTCCATTATGGTAACAATCTACCATATCTGCATACTATGTTGTATTTTGCTTTCCCCCTGAACAACATGTCCATTTTCTGAGTTAATATACTTATAATTACATTTACAATGGCTACATGATAGTAAATCAAGGGACTATGCCAAAGGTACTAAATCATTATTACTTTATTTTCCACATTTGTTTTCACTTTCACTATTTTAAATGGTTTATTAGTTAATCAGATATTTGTTGAGTACCTACTATGTTTAAGGAATTTTTCAAGGGCAGTAGGAACACCACTCCCTTAGATTCTTTCCAGGGGGTGGGGGTGGATGAAGAAGAGCAGACAAAGGCATCTTTTCATTTGGGCACGTAGTCATGTGCTAGTGCAACTTTCATTTATTTGATGAACATCTATTAAGCACAAGATTTATACCAGCAGAATCAATAATGATTCGTTAGAGACCCAGAGAAAGGGTGCCCAGAGAAAGGGCCCAGGTCGTACACCTGTAGCTGTGTCGCTGTTATGTAAATCGAGATCACACAATGTGCTGGCCAACCCTTTCTTGGTCCACTAACTTTGAACAAATAAACTCTTGTTTTACCAAACCAGAAACCAAATATGCTGACTGAGCTTTCTTTACTGGGAAAATTGTATTTCATTTCTCTTTGTGATAGGAAAGGTTGGAACAACAGTATGTGACCCTACAGTTCTGTGCACCAAGTCTGCACTATGTCAGCTGTGCAAAAACAGATGCCCCTGCATTCAAGAGGCAACATTTTTTTTGGCGAGTTTATATACTTTTGTGCTAAAGAATGAGGGGCATTTTTTAAAAAGCAAAATTCAGACTCCTTGCCCTTAAGGAGCTTATAATCCAGTTGGAGCAACAAGAAGTTACAGAGTGTAGAACTAAGTAATGTTTTACATGGAACGCTGCCTGTAGATCCACCTGGTTTTGAAATTCCCTGCCAGGGTGAAGCTCCTCTACAAAATACTCTGCAAGTATTTTTTTTTCATCTTTGTACAAACACTTCTCTGTCGAAGAATCTACTATTTTTTTTAATTAGAAGAGCAATACATGCTTAATGTAACACATCAAAACAATATGGCAGTACTTGAACAATAAAACAATGTTTAAAAAAAGAAAAAAGAAACAATATGGCAGAGTATAAAAGTAAAAAGTCAAATCTCACCTACAATCTTTCACCTCTTACCACCTGGCGAGGACTGTTAAGAATGGTTAGGATGGACAACTATTTTCTTCTATACTTGTTAGAATACATACAAACATTTTTGCCCCATACTTTCAATTGTAATCTATTTTTAAAAATTAGATAATGTGTGTACAATATAAAAATAAAATGGTATAAAAGAATATACAATAAAGAGAAAGTCTCCCTTCTGTCCCCTTCCCCCTCCCTCCGGCCCCTCATTCTCCTGCCCAGAGAAAACCACCATTACCTTGTTTGTGTATACCTTTCCATAGACAGTCTGTTCATTTTGCAAGCACATGTTAATATTCTTTTATTAAAGAAGATTTTATTTATTTATTTTTAAAGAGAAGGGAAGGGAAGTAGAAAAAGGCAGAGGAACATTTTTGTGAGAAACATGGACCATCTGCCTCTCGAATACTCTCAGACTAGGGACCAAACCCAACTACCTTTCGCTTTGTAGGACAACACCCAACCAACTGAACCACCAGTCAGGGTTCTAGGCAAATGTGTACAATAAATATCTAAAAGCAGAATTTCTGGATCACAGTGTAGATGCATTTGCTATTTAGATAGACATTGCTTTCAATAGAAGCTGTATCAGTTTGCATTCCTTTCATCAATTATGAGAATACTTTTCCCTCATGCTGTTACCAGGATATTAATGACTTTTTAAGAAACTTTTGCCAATTTGATAGGTAGAAAATAGTTACTCTTAGCTCTTTTCATTTGCACTTTTCTTTTATGAATGAAGTTGAACATTCTTTCATATATATATGAGGGCCATTCGTGGTTTTTAAAAAATTTATCTTTAGAGAGAGGGGAAGGGAGGAAGAAAGAGAGAGAAACATCAATGTGTGAGAGAAACATCAACTGGTTGCCTCTCATACATACCCCAACTGGGAACTGGGTTTGCAACTGCAGGCATGCAACCCAGGCATGTGCCCTGACTGGCAATTGAACCAGAGAACTTTCGCTTTGCAGGATGATGCCCAATCAACTGAGCCACACTGGTCAAGGTTGTGATTGCTTTTTTCTGTGTTCTGTCTGTTCATATTCTTCACCTATGTTTCTATTTTTTCTTTTTTAAAACTTATTTATTTATTTATTTTTAGACAGAGGGGAAGGGAGAAAGATAGGAAGAGAAACCTCAATGTGTGGTTGCCTTTCACATGCCCCTCCACTGGGGACCTAGCCTGCAACCCAGGCATGTGCCCTGACTGGGAATTGAACCAGCTACCCTTTGGTTTGCAGACCACTGCTCAATCCACTGAGCCATACCAGCCAGGGCTATTTTTTTCTTTTTGTTGCTTTTCTGTTAACATCTAGAATGTTAATATATTTTAATTAGCTTAATTTAAATAGAAAATTTAATAATTGAGTTTAGTGACTTGAAGTGAAATAAGCCTGGTACAGAAGGACTAATGCTGCATGAACTCACTTACATGTGGAATCTAAAAAAGTGGAACACATAATAGCGGAGAGCAGAGTGGCGGCTATTAGTGTTCGGGGGAGTGGGGAAGATGAGATGTTGTTCAGAGGGCACACATTTTCAGTTGTCAGATGAATAAATTCTGGAGACTTAAAATGCAACATGGTGACTACATTAATAATAATGCATTTTATGGTTGAAATTTGCTAAGAGAGTAGATCTCAGGGTTTCTCACTATAGCTGAGAGAAAGCTCTAACTCTTTGTCATTGGGACAGCCAATAAGTCAGGAGACAAGGGTTTGGGGGAAGGAAAGTGACTTTATTAGGAGAGCCAGCAAGCTGAGAAGATGGTGGACTAACATCCTAAGGAGCCATTTTGACAAAGTACAGAATTCAGGCTTTCTTTTTGTTTAATGTCAGCCAAGGGGAAAGCTGGAGGGGTTTGAGGTCACAAGGTGATTGACAACTGCAGCCATCCGGACTTCCTCAGGGTCTGAGGAGGATGATGAAATGTCTGTGTTTTTGGTCAAGAAACTCCAGTTGCTGTGGTCTCAGTCAAGAGGTTCCTATAAACCTTTGGATAAACAATAATTATTTTTGTATATACCTTCCTTCTCTCCTTTGGGGATTGTTTCAATAATCCCTAGGTTACAGGTTAGATTCCTTTAATGACTACCATATTTTTGTGCAGGAATAAGTAAAAGTTGCTAACAAACCTGCTATGGGAACTGGGCCAGCTCAAGCAAGATGGAATCAAAAGACTGATTATTGCCATGGCTGGTGTGGCTCCGTGGATTGAGCACTGGCCTGTGAACCAAAGGGTCGCTGGTTTGATTCCCAGTCAGGGCACATGCCTGGGTTGTGGGTCAGGTCTCCAATTGGGGGGTATGTGAGAGGCCAGCAGTCCATGTTTCTCTCCCTCTCTTTCTCCTCTCTCTAAAAGCATATTAATACAATATTTAAATAAAAAAGAGACTGATTATTTTATTCTATTATATAACCACCACTACCACTACCATCACCCCCCAAAAAAGGAACTCTGTGAGGTGGCAGTTATATTAGTGGCTTGATAGTGGTAATCATTTCAAAATGCATATATATGCGCAAACATTGTACACCTTAAATATATACAATTTCACTTTTTCATCATACTTCAACAAAGTTGGGGAGGAAAGGTAGAATGTATTAGCATTTTATTTTATAGCTTCCTGTTTTGTTTATTTACTTACGTGTTTGTTTTACTATGGTGAGAAAGTCTTGTCTAGCAAAATTATATACGTACAAGCATTCTCCAGTGTCTTCTTCCAGCACTTTTGGTATTTCACTTCATCTGCTATCTATTTTGTTATAAACTGTGAGGTAATTATCCACTTTTATTTTTTTCCAGATTGCTTTCTAGGTTCTCTAACACCTTTCATTGAATAATCCATCTTCTCCCAACTCATTTAGAATATCATCATTATAATCAACTAAATTCATGTACTATATATAAATTATATACAAAAATTTACATTCATATGTTTCTGGGCTTTTTTATTTTGTTTCACTGATCTGTCTGCCTCGTCATTCCCTATAGTGTACTGTTCTAATTATTCCATGTTTAATATCTTTAATAGTTAGGTAAGGCAGTCCCCTCTTTTTCTTTCAGAATTATTTTTCAGAATTTTCCCAGATATTCTTGAAATATAAGTTTTAAAATTGTCTACTTTAAAAAACTTGATATTTTAATCCCTATTATATTAAATATACAGATCAATTTATTGTGCACTAACTTCTTTAGACTATTGAGTCTCCCTAGCCAATAGCACATACTTTCCTCCTCCTACCAGGCTATATTTTGAGGCACCCCTTTCCATCATTGGATGGTTCTGATAGTTTTTAAATTTCCTTCTTGGAGTATATGATTTTTCTGTATTTTCTAAGCAATTGTTCTAATTTTGTCCTTTGAAACTGCACAGGAGTTAAAATGTAAAGTGTTTAACACGATCTACAAAAACCTACACTAGCACTTCCCAGCATCCCACATCATGGAATATGAAAGAGATTATAACATGTCCCTGGAACATTGGGGTAAGCTGATGGAACTTCTTTCAGTCCCAGTGATAGTGGGGTCGGGAGGGAATCAGACTTCCCCTGATTCTACAATTCTACATCTGCTGACACGAACGCTGAGAAGATAAAAAATGGGGACCACGTGAAACCCCTGGGGGCATATCATCTGAGACCTGTTACTAGGGGGTTCACTCCTTGCTGTCCTGTGGCTCTCTGGCTTCATTTCAGCTACCAGGACCTGCTTTCCTTTCTAGACCTTAAACTACCAAGTCCGTTCTCATTTTAGCGACTTTGCATTTGGTGTTCCCTCTGCCTAGAGTGCTATGGTCCCAGAAGTTCAAACGGCAGGCGACTCATTCTTTAGATCATTAGGCAGCCATACCTAAAGGAGCACTGTTCCCTGCCATAAGTCCTGCTATTTTCTGAGTAACATTTATCAGTTTTAGAAATTTCCAGATAATTCGTGTGTTTATTGTCTCTCTTTCCCCACTATAATGTAAGCTCCAAAAAGGCAGTCTTGTCTGTTTTATTCTCTTCTATCCCCAGAGTCTTATACAGTGCCCCACACAGGCACTCAATAAATATTTGCTACATGAATGAGTTGTGGGCTTCCTCTTCTCGTTCTTGGAGGATATGTTTCATGACCACATCAGTTCTAATTCCCAGGATAATCTCTCTGCACTTAACTACTTCCCACAACTTCTTTTTGGCCTGATCAAAGGGCTTCAGGAAGAACTGTTTAGCCAGTTATGACTCCTGTTATCAACCCTCTCTCCCACTTTTTTTTTTGGCCATTCTGGCCACAGAGAGACCATGGGACCTTATCATCACCCTTGCAGAACCTAGATATACCGTGTCTGCAGTATTCTCGGAACGCATCCAGTTTAGTAACCCTATCAAAAACGGAAATGAATTTAGCTTGGCAGGAAATAAGGTCAGTTTGGCAACTGATGGTGAAACACTGAACAATGTGGGAGTTAATAGTCTGAGTGAACACTGCAAGACGCCCTACGGCAGGCAGTGGAATAGGAAGATCAAATGGACCATGAGCCATGTAGGGCAATTTGGGCTCCGAGGAAAGATCCCCATAAATTGCTGATTGATTGCTTTCTGTGTAACTTGGACAGGTGACTACATATGTAGTGGAGCACTGCTGAGTCCTCCCAGCCAGGATGAGGATGTCTCAGGGCATCTGTAACAGAACAACTTTGGCCAAAATCAATAAGCACCATTTTTATAAGCATTTGTTGTCTCTACTCCTCCTAATATCCCTTTTAGGTAGGTAATATTAAATACTTCAGAGAGAATGAAACAGAAATTTGAAGGACTTACTCAAGGTCCCAGGGCACATGATAAGGTGGGGAGTCAATCCAGCCCTCATCCTCACCACAGTTTGGGACCTTTTACTTTTCCTATGCTAAGTGAGGAAAAAACCGTGTAAATCTAGGGCTCTAATGAATTCTTTTGTAAGCAAACATAAATTTGACTCTATCTAGTAGGGTATACAATGCTTAATTAATTCTGAAATGCTGTAATAATTCTTAGGAATTATTCTTGTTAATAATTCCACACAACACAAATAGAAGGTAAGACCCAATGTAGAAAGAAAATATCTACAGAAAAGTCTAGGATGGTTATCAGAGATAATCAGCTCACTCAAAATTTCCATGTGTTAGTGTATCAAGAGCTAATAGACATAAAAGCTAATCAACAGAATATACTGTGCCCATTAATGAAAATAATGATGGTGTTAAGGTAGACGAGGGATAGGACTGAGCTTATTAACCTCCTGTCTCATCCACATATTTTCTGAATTTGTGGAAACAATGATGTAATCATAATCAGAAAGAACAGAGAACAATTAGAATCATATCTCCATATGGAGGACATTTAATGTTTTCACTGCAGGCTCATCTCTTTCCATTTCTTCTGGAAAATAAAAACCATTGGCTGCCTCCCCTTCTCCTCCTCCCCTGCTCCTTTTCTTCCTCTAACTCCCCCAGTCCTGCACCAGAAGCATTTAAAAAAAAAATCATGTATTGATTTTTTTTTTAGAGAGAAAGAGAAGAAAGAAGAGAGAGAGAGAAACATTGATGTGTTGTTCCACTTGTTTATGCATTCATTGGTTGACTCTTATAAGTGACTTGACGGGAGATGGAGCCCACATTCTTGGGTTTGATGAAGCTCCAGCCAACTGGCCAGGGTAGGAAGTTTGAAACTGCACACAGGGAATGAGGAAGTTACTGGGTGGGGTAGTTGGGACATGCTTTCTTAAAACTGCCAACAGCCATTCTTCCATTCACTTGTCGGAACTTGTCTGAGAGAAAATGGAGTTGACATACAGAGAGAGGCCCAGGCCAGAGAAGAGAGCAGAGGGAGAGCACGTCTTAGCTGTAGTTGCCCCTGAGGCACTTTCTGCTGTTGTCCAAGCTAGTAGAATTGAGTTTCTTTCACTGGTAGTCAAGAGTCTGACTGTTTACCTTATTCATTCCTAACACCCCAACATCATTCTATTGGCTGTTTGAGGTTCTTCCCCTCTGATCTAGGAAGCTTCTATTCAGGTATGTGTCCCTACCCGTTCTATCCCAGGAAATCTCTCTACCTTCCAGGCTCCACCCCTACTAGCAATGTGTTCTCAGGGACTGCAAATACGTTTTAATACTCACTTAGTTCTATCTTTTAAGTCAGCCTCACCTGCTGAAAAAGAAAGGTTTTTTTTTTTCCTTTCAATTTAACCCTAAAACTGGATTTGGGCAAGCCTTGGAGACAATTGAGGAATAGCAAGTGAAGCACTAGTAAATAAAGCTTGAATCCTAGCCCCTTTGGCTGGCTGTGTGACTCTGGGCATTTCTTGAAAGTTTTGAACTTGTCCTTATCTGTTAAATGAAATGTTTATGTGTAAGCATCTATTACAGTGCCTAGTACACACTGCATGCTCACCAAATGTCTGTTCAATGAATAACTTAATGTAGGAATTGAATCCCCGTGTCCCTTTTTGAGTTTACTACATGGACAATAAGTTCCATTTCCTCTTTAGAGGTCTACTCTGTTCTTAGCCCACTGAGACCAAAGGTCATAGCCTTCCTCTCAGTTTGTTCCAGTGCCAAAGCCCTAGGAGAGAGCAGTTGATTGGTGGAGCTTGCATCACATGTTGCACTGGAGCAGTGAGTGGAAGTTTCTATTGGAGGGCTCCTCTAGGGATATTCACAGCTTCCTTAGTGAGAGGGCTGATTCCCGCATTAACGAACTAATTCATGCTCAGGAGTTACTAATAAAGTGCATACAAATGACAATGTACCATAGAATTATCACAGTATACTTCAAAACCAAATATATTCATGGAGTCAATTATTTGGGGTTATTTGTGCCATTCCTCCACTCTTTTGGGAAAATAATCAGATTTGACTACAGAAACTCCATAGCTTTGCCATCAACCACAAACATTTACGAAGTTTCTCACTATGATAGAAGAGCTGGGGATGTAAAGAGGTGGCAGGTCAGGACCTTAATCATGAAGATCTTGGCCATTCCACAGAAAAAAAAATTTTTTAAAGATTTTATTTATTTATTTTTAGGAAGAGAGGAAGGAATGGAGAAAGAGAGAGAAACACCCACATAAGAGACAAACACTGATGGGTCACATGCGCCCCATCCAGGGACCAATCCAAAACCCAGGCATGCACCCCAACTGGGAATCAAACCAGTAACCCTCACTCTGCTGGATGACACCCAACCAACTGAGACATGCTGGTCAGGGCACAAAGAAAATCTTACTGCAGCAGTGTTCATGTATAAATCAATACTTTTCATTGATTAACTCCATTTTCTCTCAGACAAGGTCCTACAAGTGAATGGAAGAATAGCTGTCGGCAGTTTTAAGACCTCATCTTCCAACCACCCCACCCAGGAACTTCACTCATTTCCTTGGTGCCAGTTCAAACATCTTGCCCTGGCTGGGTAGCTTATTTGGTTAGAGCATTCCCGCATACACTGAGGTTATGGGTTCAAAGCTCCATCAGGGCACATAAAAGAATTAGCAAATTGATGTTTCTCTTTCTCCCTCCATCCCTTCCTCTCTCTCTCTAAAAATCAATAAATAAAAAAATAAATTTTTAAATCAACAAGTATATTTAAAGTCAACATGTTTGCTAAAGGAATTTCTAAAATCTTTTAGAGTATACATTGGCAGGAGGGGCAGAGGATAAATTTTTTCAATCCTCACCAGAGGATACATTTTTATTGATTTGGGGGAAGAGAGAGAGAGAGAGAGAGAGAGAGGAACATCAATGTGAGAAAGAAATTGCCTCCCAGAAGTATGTCCTGGACAGGTGACCTGACCCAGAATCCCTTGGCATGGGATAACACTCCAGTCAGCTGAGCTGCACAGCCAAGACGGGGCCATTTTATGAAAAATGATTTTATTTTTTCCAGTTTTACTGAGATATAAAATTGACATGTAACATTGTAATAGTTTAAGGACTGCAACATGATGACTTGATATATGGTTATATTGTCCAATGATTACTGAAAAGAGATTTTAAAACACTTCACAATCTTGGTAACTTTCCTTTTCCATTCTGTAATCAGATTCTGTCTCCTCATATATTAAATGTTTATTTCCACTGTTTATAAGTTTATGCATGAATTCTTATCACATGCTGTGTAAGATCACAATTAGATTAAATTCAGATGCTAATCTAACTTGTGGTCTCTTCCCTGGATGCCAGGGCCCACTCAGCTAACCATCTCCACCACCCCCTCCAGCTCTGCACACACTCAGTTCTGTGCAGCTGGGCTCTGGGAGGACGGTGCAAACAGTTTTCTGGTTAAGATCCACTCCTAAACTTGGCCTGCTCCTACTGGTCACTGTTTAAATCTTCAGGAGCATTGTTCAAGGGTCCTTTGTAAATCTGTGTGGTCTTGCTCTTGATGTTTAAGTAAACACTCTCCCCATTGAACTAGGCTCAAGTGCAAGGTATCCATACTGCAGAAAGCCCTGTGCAGAAAACTCTTATTCCAGCTCACACTGCCCTGCAGTCCTGAGGAGAGGAGCAAAGTTCTGATTCCCAGCAGAGGCAGTGCCAAACCTCACCTGGGGGAATGCTTCTTTTTACTAACTATTGTCTTTCAATTATTTCTTTTTAACAATCAAGGTCAGCTAAGCCATGGGCTCCTCAGCCCCCTGATTCCCAAGGCAAGTCAGCCCTGCACTGTGATGAGCCTTTACTACCCAAGTGCTGCAAAGTAGTCTGAAGCCCACAGCACCAGGTAATAGCAGCTCCCGCTGGGCCTTTCCTGTACCCCTGTGCCTAGGATCTGGAGTTTCAAACTCAGTGATCCGCAGGGCAAAGTCCTGCCAGAGCAAGAGGCGTTGACTTGAACCCAGAGGCAGAGCCTGAATGAAGATAGTGACTTACTTCAATGGAAGAGGGAGAATTCCAGACTAAATCACTTCTAGAGAATTTTAAAGTGAAAAAGAAGGATAAACAGAATTTGAATACTGTTTAGTCTATATCTCAACTAGCTTAAAAAATTAGTTATACACAGAAAAGGAACTGAAAAGACTTACATTAAAATTTTGACAAAGGTCTTCTCTTAATGATGGGATTACAGTGGATTTTTCTTCTTTATATCTTTTTTGTATTACCCTACCAGTGGTATTAATTTTCCTTTTTTATTGTTTTTAAAATCACCAAAATAATGTAGGCTCATTGTAAAATCTTTATGTCACACAGAAAAATACATATAGCTGAAAGTGCCACTTTACCCAAGGGCTAATATCAGTCAGTCCCCTCCCAGGTTTATAACCATGGATAAAAGTTTATTGTAGCCCTGGCTCGTGTAGCTCAGTGGATTGAGCATTTGCCTGTGAACCAAAGGGTTCCTGGTTGGATTCCCAATCCTTTAAAAAAGTATTTTAGCCCTGGCTGGTGTAGCTCAGTGGATTGAGCGCAGACCTGAGAACCAAATAACTGCGGTTTGATTCCCAGTCAGGGCACATGCCTGGGTTGCAGGCCAGTTCCCAGCAGGGGACGCACGAGAGGCAACTATACATTGATATTTCTCTCTCTCTCTCCTTCCCTTCCCCTCTAAAGATAAATAAATAAAATCTTTTTTAAAAAAGAAAAAAAGTATTTTATTTATTATTTATTTTTAGGCAGAAGGAAGGGAGAAAGAAAGGGAGAGAAACATCAATGTGTGGCTGCCTCTTGTGCGCTCCCTACTGGGAACCTGGCTCACAACCCAGGCATGTGCCCTGACTGGGAGTTGAACCAGCGACCCTTTGCTTTGCAGTCTGGTGCTCAATGCACTGAGTCACATCAGCCAGGGTTAAATAAAACATTTTTTAAAAGTTTATTGTATGTGTATACATGCATGCATACATGGAGTTAAATAAGAATACATACATTTATTTTTTTAAATTTTATTTATTTATTTCAAACAGAGGGGAAGGGAGGGAGAAAGAGAGGCAGAGAAACATCAGTGTGTGGTTGCCTCTCTTGTGTCCCCTGCCAGGAACCTGGCCCACAACCCAGGCATGTGCCCTGACTGGGAATCAAACCAGCAACCCTTTGGTTCACAGGCCAGTGCTCAATCCACTGAGCCATACCAACCAGGGTAGAATACATACATTTAAACATATAAGCAGTTTTTCTCTTAACATTATGTATTGAAGACTTTTCAATGTCAGCTCTACCTCATTCTTTTGAATTTCTTCTTAGTATTTTATAGCATAAAGGAATTTTTTTCTCTCTCTCTTTTTTTTTTTATATCAATCAGTGTGTGGTTGCCTCTGGAGCAACCCATACTGGGGACCTGGCCCACAATCCAGGCGTATGCCCCGAATGGAAATCAAACTGGTGACCCTTTGGTTCACAGCCTATGCTCAGTCCACTGAGCTACACCAGTCAGGGGAGCATAAAGATATTGTAATTTGAGTCAATGTGCTCATTAGTTGATGTTTAGCTCATTTAAAATATTCTGCACTTACAAACTCTACTGCATTCACGAATATTGCACGTACTTCCCTGTATACATGTACATTTCTGTAACGGAAAGCAGGTCTGGCTGCCTGCTGCTACAAAAGCCAGTACCCAGAGGCAGGTGCTGATGTAAAGGAAAATGGTTTATTTTCAGGTGCCAGCCACCTGGAAGATGGGGGATTCTTGTCACAAAGCTCATCTCCCCATCTCAGTGGAGGCAGAGCTTTTTTTTTTTTTTAAATAAGGAGGGAGAGAAGAACAGAACAAAGAGCTCAAGAGAGGGGGTTGGAAAGTTCTCTACGTGCAGACTAGCACAGCCCATCTGATAAGGTAAGTGATGGTCCGGTGTGCAGCATCCTGGTTTAGTCATCGTGGCTTTGCAGATGAAGGTCAGCAAATGTTTCAGAATTGGGATGCGAGAAGGTCAGAGTTTGTATCTTCTGAAGTTAGTTCCTAGGATTCTTATACAAACATGCTGTTCATCTGTAAGCTACATATTAGTGTTGGCACTTAAGAAACAATGTCAAAAGAATGGTGGGGTTGGTTATAATATCCCACTGTTACTACTTTTCACTGTTACATTCCTTTAGGATTAATTTACAGAAGTAAAATTTATGGGCCAAAGATATATCCACTTGAATTTTGGATAGACTTTATTAAACTGCCCTTCCAAAAGGTTTGCCAATTTTTTTTTTTATGTCAGCAAGAAAATAGAGCACTCATTCTCCCATAGCTTTACCAGGAATGGGCATTACTGAGTGTTCAAATGCTTGGTAATTACGCCTCCCCACAAACTGTATTATCATGTTTTTTGGATTTAGAATTCTTCAATGGAGAGAGAGACAGAGAGATTTCAGTGGCATTATGAGGCTAAAAGCCAGTCCATATTGGGTGGATTGGAAGAACCTATTTATAAATGCCAAAGTGTTTTTACAAGGAGTATTTTATTTATTTTTATGTTGTTTTAATTCACATTTCTCTGATTACTAGTAAGGATAGTAATTTTTTAATGTCTTTATTGAATATTTATACCTCTTCTATAAATTACATCTTTATTATTTAAATTCTTCCGGCTGGACTAATGATCAAACCAACATGACACAGATTAGCAGGAGAAAGTGGGCACATTTATACATCTGTGCACATGGGGGTTCCATAAGAATGTGATCAGTGAGGACAGATGGGGCCATTAAAGCTTGTAGCCATCTTGAGTTAAGAAGAAGGGAGCGGGTAGTGGTTGGGGACTTTGAAGGGCAGGAAGACAATTTACGTGGAGACAGAAAATCAAATGTTTGGTAAATAAATGTTTGCTGGGCCATGATTAACAATGGGACACATAGGGAACTTGGATTAAACAGGCCTTGCTAGTTTCCCCGCTGTCCATGGCACACTAGTTCACATCATACTACGGTTATCTGTGGTAGTAACTCCTTTCCTTTCCCAGAACAGGCCCTCTAAATTCTTTTAGGCAGGTAGGGGCAAGTCCAAAGTTTCTGAGTCTTTTGTTTCTCAAAAATAATCAACTTGAAGTAATTAATATCCCAAAGTCATGTTTTTGGGTGGCAAAATCTGCTTTCCCTCATATCTTTAGTAATTTGTCAGTCTCTTGGTTATTGCTTGTATATTCTATGTATTCGTGATTTCTCTGATTAAATGCATTGCAAATATATTTTCTCAATTTATCACTTGTATTTTAATCTCATTTGTTTTGTGTGTGTTTTGTTGCACAGAAGTTTTAAATTTGTACGCAAGAAAAACTGTCAGAATTGTTCTTCTTGTTTTCTGGGTTTCATTTCATGCTTAGAAAAATTTTCCATTATAGCCCTGGCTGGTGTGGCTCAGTGGATTGAGTGCTGGCCTGTGAACCAAGGGGTTGCTGTTTTGATTCCCAGTCAGGGCACATGCCTGGGTTGCAGGCCAGTTTGCAGCAGGGAATGCACGAGAGGCAACCACACACTGATGTTTTTCTCCCTCACTTTCTCCCTCCCTTCTCATCTAAAAATAAATAAATAAAATCTTTTTTAAAAAAAGAAAAACTTTTCATTATAAACCAAGTTTATGATAATAGTTTCATATTTTCCTCTAATACTTATTGTTTCTTTCTTTCTTTAAAGATTTTATTTATTTATTTATTTTCAGAGAGAAGTGAAGGGAGGGAGAAGGAGAGGGAGAGAAACATTGGTATGTGAGAGAAACATCCATTGGTTGCCTCTCACACACCCCACCTGGGGACCCAACCTGCAACCCAGGCATGTGTCCTACTGAGAATTGAACAAATGACCCTTCGCTTTGCAGGATGATGCCCAACCCACTGAGCCACACTGGTCAGTGACACTTATGGTTTTTTCTATACTGCACTCTTAAATGTCTGAAATTTTTATTTGCATATGATGTGAGGTAGAATATAACTTAATTTGTAAATATTCAGTTGCCCAATACCATGCACTGAATACTCATTCCAATTCACTTATTTGAAAATACCATCTTTATCTTAAACTAAATATATATTTATATATGTGCAGAGTCTGTTTTGGGGTTTTCTATTCATTTTTATCATCTGTCTATTCCTGTCAATAATGCCATATTGTGTCAATTACTGTTGCCTTTTACTATGATTTGCTATCTGATAAAACAACTTTTTTCATTGATGATCATTTTTAAAAAGTTCTTTTTTGTGATTCATGCATTTTCAGTTCAAGTAATCTTGAGAATTAGATAGCCTTGAAGATGACCACATGATCATTACAATCAATGTCAAAAAGCTTTCGATGAAATTATACGCCCACAATATGGAATATAATCATTGTTTTTTTTAAAAAAAGAGAGTCTATGGCCATACTACCCTGAACACGCCCAGTCTCATCTGATCTTGGAAGCTAAGCAGGGTTGGGCCTGGTTAGTACTTGGATGGGAGACCACCTGGGAATATTGGATGCTGTAGGCTTATAAAAAAGAGAGAGAGTTATTTGAAAGATTGTCAGCACAAGTGAACAAAGCAATAGGGCAATGCATATCTTATAAATTTCTTGAAGTGAAAAAAGAAAAGTTATTTACATATATACCTGTGTATGAAAACATATGCGTATGACTTAAACACAGGTCTGGAGGGATACATACTTCACTGTCATGGTTTTCGTTTCTGGGGAGGAAAATAGGAATGTAAGGTGTACTGGACTCTGAAGTGTCATCTACACACGTCTCTTCAGCACCATGGCATTTCACCCAGTTGCCAGGAATGTTGTCTGCTGACTGCTGACGCAGAGTGCCTCTCCAGACATTGCCCTCAGCTGTCTCCCTGGGGACAGACTGAATCCAATGATTGGTTTTATGCAGTACAAATACAGGTCCCCTTTGCCTCAATTTGGGACAGTTCTTAAGGACCATCCTAGCTTCAGAGCTCTCCAGGGCATGGCTACAACCTCTGTTGCAACTGCATTTGCTTTGCAACCTGACTTCTCTCTCTATGCCTAATCGCTCTTGTGTCACTCCTTTACAAATGTTGTTTCTGAAAATACTTCCCAATAAACTAAGACAAGCCAGTAAGCCAGGAAAAGGGAAATAGGGAAGTCGAGACAGACAGCTGAACAAACTGGCTGGGAGATATACTGCAAGATACAAAAGGTCACCTTTTTAGGAATAACATCTTGGCTTCAGTTGTATTTCAGCTTCAGGCCCAGAAAAGTGGCAAAATCAGGTGATTGAAGCCAGGACCAGGGGCAATGACTAACAAGCCCTCTTCTTGGCACTGACCAATCAGATGAGACCAGGACCCTGAAAAAGCACACCTGGAAAACTGAGGACTATTCTTCTGAAACCTTCCCCTGAGGCTTCCCCTAAAATTTCCTCCTGCAAAAGAGAGATAAAATCCTCAAGACAAAGGGTGCAGCATGAGCTCTCCCTCTGCGGAGCAGCTTGAGCCATTCCCTTCCCCTCTTCTTTCCCCACAGGCACATATCTCCTAAATTCTAAGGGTCCCCATGAGACTGGCAACCAGGGCAACAGTGGGCAACAGCCATTTGTCCCAAGCTGATTCCCTGCGTGTGTCTCCAAGGCCCCCATTTCTCTGACTTCCCAGTGAGCTAAGGCAGCCCAGCCTGGGCTCTCCTATTGCTTCTGCTATGCTAGGCTCTTCCTTGTTTCACTGTGCTCAGCTTTAATTAATGCGCCCTCAGAGTCACCTGGACTTCTGCTGCGAAATCTTTCCTACACGAAGTCAAGAATCCACACACTACAAGCTGGCCCCAGGCAGACCCACTCAGAGCCAGGCCCCCTTTCTAGTAACAAAAGACACTTGCTCACAGATTTGCCTCAGTCTATTCCCTGGGGTAGCTGACCTATGACAATGAGAGATAAATTACTGGGTGGTGGAAGACAGGTGGGTGGGCTTTCACATTTTGTTCCCTTATGTAAATTTGAATAATTTGTAAGAATGCATTACATAATTTTAAATTTGTGTTTAAATATTAACGTTAAATTGAAACAATAATAACAATGTTGACCTAACTTTTCAAAGAGAAACTCTCCTGCCCTGCATATCTTCCCCACTTCCCACCCAGTAGTCTCACTATGGTAGCACGAGTCATTACATTTCTACGTACTTCCTTGGGTGGGGGTCACACACAGTCATATTTTTGCATGGCTTGCTGTGTTGGAAAAAAACATACAGTAAAGCAAATATTTCTCATAAAGGTGAATTTTCTACTCTACTATAAAGATGATAAAAAAGCAAGGAACAGTTGAACCATAACAGGAATTCAGAGAACTCTTGAGAGTTGTCTCAGCCTTGGGTCCAAGGCAGGTGAGTTAGTGGTATTACCTGAAAAAGGAAATTTCTGGAGGAAGTTTGCTTAACATCACAAGCCTTAGAGCCACAGCACCGGCACTGAAACCCAAGGTTCTGAGCTCCAGAGTCCTAGTACAGTGTACTTTCCACCAAAGAAAGTCACAATTTTCTAAAGTCTGAATGCATTATTTGATTGGAATCCTTCTCCACATGGGGACAGCAGGCCTCTATTTTCTTGCAAGGGCAGAGGAATTCTTGTCCTTGGAGGGGGGAGGGGAGGGAGTAGGGAAACCTGTTCAAAGGACCTGCTAGTCTGTGGTCACCCTGAGGAAGTTGGTGTGGCCCTCAGCTGCTCAGGAGTCTGTTCCTCCCCCAACTTTTCTCCTGAGTTCTATTTTCAAGTTTCTCTGAGGCTGATCTCCAGAGGCTGTGGGGAAACAATGTCATACGAGTTACACTCACACATCAATGAAACTCACCATTTAGAAGTCTGGATCTCAGGTTGGCCAATGAACGATTAACCACAAGTGGCGTGGTTGGAAACTTCCCTCAAAAATGAGGAACTTAAAAATGGAAGAGTATGTGTTGATTCAAGACAATTGTGCTTTATTCTGTCCCGAAGAAATACAAAAAACAAGTGTTAATGAAGATACGGAGAAATTGGAAGCTTTGTACATTATTAGTAGGAATGTAAAATGTTACAGCCACTGTGAAAAACAGTTCCTCAAAAAATTAAAAATAGAATTATCATGTGAGCCAGCAATCTCACTTCTGAGTATATACCCAAAAGAATTAAAAGTGGCGCACACAGGAGATTTTTTCATGCTCATATTTATAGCAGCATTATTTACTATAGCTAAAACATGGAAGTGATCCTATGCCCACTTATGGATGAATGGATAAGCAAATGTTGTCTATACATACAATGGAATATTCTCCAGTCTTAAAAAGGAAGAAATTCTGTTGCATGCTTCAGCATGGGTGAACTTTGAGGACATCATGCTGTGTGAAGCAAACGAGTCACATAAAGACACACACCATATCATTTCACTTATATGAGGTATCTAAAGCAGTTAAATTCGTAAAAGCAGTTAAATTTGTAAAAACGAACCGTGGTTGTAGAGGTGGTGGTGGGATGAGCAGACGTTACTTAATGGGTACCAAGTTTGGCAAGACGAAAAATTTCTGAAGGTTGGTCATACAGCGATGCGACTTAACACTATGAAATGTACACTTACAATGGATAAGATGGTAAATTTTATGTTGCATGCTTTTAAAATTAAAAAATATAAAACACTCAATGAACATGTCAAAAGGTAAATTAGAGAGTCGAAGAGGGAGTTAATTACTAGAAGATAGATTTGCAGAAATTACTCAGGATGAAATACAGAGAAACAAGGCGATGGTAGGAACTGTGAATGACACAATGAGAAGGTCTAACATACAGACAACCAGGTTCAGGAAGAAAAGAGAATAAGGAGAATGGAAAAGAGATACTGTTCAAAGACAAAATGCCTGAGAACTTTTCCAGAACTGATGTAAAATATGAATCCTCTGATTCAGAAATCAGAATGAATCTCAAAGATAAAAATGAATAAAAATGTAAAAGTAAAAACAAATCCATACCTACATTTTTTCTTCTGTTCCAACTGTATTGTCTCTTTTTATTCTTCTGGTAATCTCCTCCAGAGTTAGATACTTCCATTTGTAGATGATAAAATGTCTAAGGAATCTACTTCAAATGCTGGCTCTGCTGTGAATATTGTCTTTCCCTTTACTTCAACACAGAATTAAGATCTACCCTGGCTGGTGTAGCTCAGTGGATCGAGTGCAGGCTGTGAACCAAAGGGTCGCCAGTTCAATTCCCAGTCAGGGCACATGCCTGGGTTGCAGGCCAGGTCCCCAGTGAGGGGTGTGCAAGAGGCAACCACATACTGATATTTCTCTCCTTCTCTTTCTCTTTCACTTCCCCTCTCTCTAAAAATAAATAAATGAAATCTTTTAAAAAAGACTTAAAAGAAAAGATTTTGATCCTTGTTTTTTTTTATTCCAGTTCCAGAAGTAGTTTTCACTAGAAATCATCTGAAGACAGTCTTATGCTTTCCAGTAGTGGTCTGTAGCCAGGCTCTAACTTCTGCAGGAACACTACACAGGATGGATTTAAAGATGGATTAAGCTAAAAGGCATTCTCTCAAATGAGTGTAAGTGCATTTTATTTTTAGACAACCTTCGTGACATGTTTTCCTGAAAACAATGCCTCCACTTCAAATAAATTGAGGTTAAAATAAACAAAGAGCTCAAGATAACATCAGTGCTAGTCCTGGTGTGAGGATGAAAAGCAGCAGCCATTTACGATGACAGACGATGGATCCCTACTGTCAGCCTTGTTAATCTTTTCCCACGTCCAAACCATCATTAAGGCAAATAGTATGTGGGGGCACACCATCCTCATGGTAGTCCCACAGAACAACCATGCCATTTGGATTTATGTTTTCACCAAGAAAGAACTGGTAGTTTTTGAAATTACCAAAGATGTACTTGATTTGTTCTGCATCCCTATTATAAAATGTTTTACTCTTTCTGGTCTCTGGACTTCAAATTTACCTTTGATTGATTTCATGTACTCTTTGATGTACTTTTCGTAGGCTTCTTTTGTGAAGCTGGTTTCCTGCAAATGGAGGTTCATGACAATATCCACACCGAAGATCACTGTGCTTTCAGTACCTTTGCCCTCTGGGGCTTCAGCGGAGGTATTTCCAGCAATGAGTGAGTCATCACCATTACCCTCTTTCCTACACCATCTTCCTCTCCACTTCCGGGCACAGCCCATCAACTATCTCCCAGATCTTGTAGATGTCAGAGAACACCTCATCACAGCTGATGAAGTTAAGTAGATGATCACGATGGCGGCTGGAAGGAGATGATGGCAGTGCTGGTGACACGGCTAGAGTGCTCTCATGGGGAGGGGGATCAGGAGGAAAAGCCACAACTACATTCTTTTTTTTTTTTTTTAAGAATTTATTTGTTTGTTTTTAGAGAGAGGGAAAAGGAGGGAGAAATAGAGGGAGAGAGACATCAATGTCTGGTTGCCTCTCAAGCGCCCCCAACTGGGGACCTGGCCCACAACCCAAGCATGTGCCCAGACTGGGAATCGAACCAGTGACCCTTTGGTTTGCAGGTCATCACTTAATCCACTGAGCCACACCAGCCAGGGCCACAACTACACTCTTTATAGGAAAACTGCAGAAGACCAAAAAGAGGGAAACTATATCAAAGCATCCAGAGAGCAACCCAGATGAATAAGCAGCTACTGAAGGCAGTCGGTGAATGGGTAAATAACAGTGGTGCATCAAAACAGTGTGTACATTGTGCACAGTACATGGAGTATTCAGTTCTAAAAAGAAATGAACTAACAAGTCATGAAGAGATATGGAGGAAACTTAAATGCATACTACTAAGTGAGAGAAGCCAATCCAAAAAGGCTATAAACAGTCTAATTCCAAATACATGATATTCTAGAAAAACGCAAATAAATTCTGCAAAACTATGGGGCTTCTAGCTAAGATGGCGGCATAAGTAAACATGGTACTTGAAACCTCCACAAATGACATCAAAATTGCAACTGAACTACAGAAGAGACTGGTAGGAGTGGAGACACATAATGGGCTGATTTCACACCCATGTGTGGTAGTTAAAAATTGGGAAGGGTATCTCAGCTGTGGTGTTCCTGCCTGAAGAGCCAGGGATCCCAGCTCCACACCAGGGCCCCAGCCCAGGGTTCTAGTGCAGGGAAGAGAAGTCCCCGTAACTTCTGGTGGTGAAAAACAATGGGGACAGTGGCTGAGTGAGATGGAGGCTGCTGGAACCCCAGGCATTCCTCTTAAAGGGCCCAACCACTGATTTCCCCTAGCTCACTTGCTCAGAGCTCCAGTGCTGGGGCAGCAAAGGCACCAGGGACATACAGGGAGGAACTGAATTGTTTGGTATCAGGGTGAGAGCTGGAGAGGCCGTTTTCTCCCAGACAGAGTTGTTGGCAGAGGCCATTATTCTTTTGCTGAGCCCTCTCACAGCAGAGCTGGCAGGCAGTCACCATATCTCAGTCTCCATCAATCTGGCTAACATGGTTGGTGCTACCCTGATGATTCCCTGAGACCCTGCCCCATCTACCTTGCCAGCCCTCACAACCCCAGTGGCTTTTCCATACAAATAGCTTGTCTTGGCTCATCTGCTGACTTTCCTAAAATCTCTCAAACAAGCAGCATCTAGCCTCTGTATACTGTACCTCTTACTAAGTGGCTCCAGGCCCAGCACTAGTGGCAGCAAGCCTTGGTTTGCAGCTCGGCCTTTCCCTGTCACCTCCAAGCCCAGCACAAATAGCAGCCCATTTTGTAGCTCAGTCTGGCTGGCCCTGGGTAGGGCACAGGAGGCAGCTGACCTTTGCCTGCACCTCCCAGGAGGCCCCAGAGCCAATGCTTCAGTGGCTTCAATGCCCAGTGGACAGCTTCAGATCAACCAGCTTCATGAACTCAAGGGGTAGACTTGGTGGGTACCTGAGCCCCTGTGAAGCAAGTTCTACTCCATGGAGTCCAGCCCCTGCATAGCAATCTTCCATGGTGGTCATAGCCAGTCCTTGAAGCTGATTGGCTGTGGGGTAAATCCCTTCCATTGATCTGCCAAGGGTAGTAAAGGCTCAACTATGACAGGAATGTGCACACAGCCCATGTGGGTGGCACACCTTGAGTACCCAGCTTAGGTGATAGGGGAGGCTGTGCCACTGGGCCCTACAGGACATCTACTATATAAGGCCACTCTACCAAGACCTGAAGACCTAGCAGTTCTACCTAATATATAGAAACAAACGCAGGGAGGCTGCCAAAATGAGGAGACAAACAAACATGTCCCAAATGAAAGAACAGAACCAAACTCCAGAAAACAAACTAAACAAAATGGAGACAAGGAATCTACCAGATGCAGAGTTCAAAACAATGATCGTAAAGATGCTCAATGAACTTAGGGAAAGGATAGAGAAACTTAGAACTTCAACAAACAGATAGGAAATATAAAAATGGAGATAGAAAACATAAAAAGGACAAGTCAGCAATGAAGAATACACTAAATGAAATGAAGAATAATTTACAGGGTCCTGACTGGTGTGTCTCAGTGGGTTGGGCATCATCTCACAAACTGAAAGGCTGCTAGTTCAATTCTCAGTCAGGGCATATGCTTGGGTTGCAGCCAGGTTCTCAGTTGGGGTTGTGTGAGAGGTGATTGATTGATGTTTCTCTCACCCATTGGTGTTTCTCTCCTTCTCTCTTTCCCTCCATTTCACACTCTCTAAAAATAAATAAATAATTTTTAAAGAAAATAATAATTTATAAGGAGTCAACATTAGAGTAGATGAAGCCAAGAATCAGATTAGTAATTTGGAATTAAAGAAGTAAAAAACACCCAATCAGAACAGCAATAAGAAAAAAGAATACAAAAAAATGAGAATAATTTAAGGTGCCTGTGGGACAACTTCAAGCATGCCAACATTCTCAACACAGGTGTGCCAGGAGAAGAGCAAGAGCAAGAAATTGAAAACCTGTTTGGAAAAATAATGGCAGAAAACTTCCCTAACTGGGTGAAGGAAATAGATATACAAATCCAAAAAGTGCAGAGAATCCCAAACAAGAGGAACTCAAAGAGGTCCACACCAAGACATATCATAATTAAAATGTGAAAGGGTAATGACAAAGAGAGAATCAAAAAAATTAAAAATGGAATTGCTTTATGACCCAGTGATTCCACTTCTGGGAATATATGCAAAGATCTACTCTTACTGAAATTTTCTTTTTTTATCAATGATTTACTGTTTATGCTATTACAGTTGTCTCAAACTTTCCCCCCTTTGCCTCCCTCCACTCAGACTGGCCCCCACTTCCATAGTCAATCCACACAACATTGTCTATGCCCATGGGTCTTTCATATGAGGTTTGTCCAGAAAGTATTCAGCCATGCACTATGAAAAACAGAGACGTTTATTGAAGAAGATACAAGAAACACTGTACGTAGGACAATGATGCCTCAGTTCCCTTCAAAGAAGGCACCTTCGGACCTCACACAGTTCTCCCAATCACCATCAGCTGTCCTATTGTATTTTCCTGAATCTCATTGACAGTCTGAATGTCTTCCCTGTCAAAGGTGATTTTAGTTTTGGGAAAAGCCAGAAGTCGCAGGGTGCCAAATCTGGGCTGTAGCGGGGCTGAGTCACCTGGGTGATCTGATGTTCCACCAAAAAATTCAGCATGAAATGTGATGCATGAGCAGGCACATTATTGTGATGAAGTTGCCAATTACCGGTTGCACAGAGCCACAGCCTTCTGAATCATCTAAATAGTTCCTGCAGAGGAATGTTCATGATTGATTTAATATGTGATACAGATCCATTGCTGTACTCAGTCATTTTGATTGCAATGGCCACATCAATATCACAACTAAAATATAGAACAACCATCCCTCAGGAACATCAAAAATCGAGCTGAATGGAAGTCTGACAAGTATGAAATTAAAGAAACCACATCCATCCAGACTGGTAGGAGGGGTGCAGAAGCAGAATGGGCAGGTCCTACAACCACGTGTATAAAAATTTGGGAGGCATATCTTGGGAGCAAGGAGTCCCAAACCCACACCAGGCCCCCCAGCCCATGACTTCAGTGACAGGAAGATAAATCCCTATAATTTCTGGCTGCAAAAAACCAGTGGGGATTGAGTCAGGGGGAAAAAACTGCTGGAGCCCCAAGCAGTTCCTCTTAAAGAACCCACACATGGACTCACCTACTCAGACTTACTCCCTCTGAGCTCCAGCACTGGGGCAGCAGCTTGGAAGGTACCAGTGGCATACAGGGAGAAACTTATGTCTGGCTTCATGGTGAGCAGAGGCCATTGTCCCCTTGCTAAACCCTCTCCCTACGGGACAGGTAAGCCAGTGCCATATTTGAGATTTCAACAACCTGGCTAACACTGTTTGACCCTGCCTTGAGATTCCCAGAGGCTCTGCCCCACCCAATTTACAGGCGCACCCTAGTTGCTTTTCCAGAAGAATGGCTGGTCTTGGCTTCTAAAGCCCATCAAACAAGCAACAGTTGACTTCAGTGAACCCTAGTGGCAGCCAGATTAGATTCACAGCTTGGCTTCACCTGTGAATATCCAAGCCCAGCACAAGTAGCAGCCATCTCAGATTGCTTTACAGACCAGGCAGGATGCCTGGGAAAAACATAGTTAGGGGCTGACCTTGGCCTGTACCATCAGGGAAATCCAAGGGTTAGCATACCCAATGGACAGGTACAGACCACGTCGAAGCACCATCACCCTGCCCCAGTACAACTGTTCCTCCACGGATGATGGAGGTTGGTGGTCAGTGGTCACAGCCAGTCCTAACAGCTGACTGGCCTCCCATTGACCTACCAATAGCAACCAAGGCTCAACTACAAGAGGAGGGTGTACTCAGACCACACGAAGGACACACCTCAAGTACCCAGCTTAAGAGATAGGGGAGGCTATGCCACTGGACCCTACAGGACTCCTGCTACATCAGGCCACACCACCAAGACACAGAGTCAAAGCCGCTCTACCTAATACATAGAAACAAACACAGGGAGGCTGCCAAAACGAGTAGACAAAGAAACATGGACTAAATGAAAGGAAGATCAAAACTTCAGAAAAAAACTAAACTAAATGGAGATAAGCAATCTATCAGATGCAGAGTCATAAGGATGCTCAAGGAACTTAGTACAGACCTCAGCAGCATAAAAAAGATCCACTCAGAAATGAATGATACACTAATTGAAATAAAGAACAATTTGCAGATAAACAACAGTGGAGTGGATAAAGGTGAGAATCAAATCCATGATTTGGAACATAAGGGAGCAGAAAACAACCACACAGAACAGGAAGATGAAAAAATAATCCAAAAAAAAACAAGGATAGTATAAGCAGCTTCTGGGACAACTTCGAGAGGTCCAACATTCCCATCATAGGGATGCCCAGAAGGAGAAGTGTAAGAGGAAGAAACTGGAAATGTATCTGAAAATATAGTGAAAGAAAACTTCTCTAATTTGGTGAAGGAACTAGGCACGCAAGTGCAGGAAGCACAGAGTCCCAATTATGATAGATGCAAAGAGGCCCACTCCAAGACACATCATTAAAATGCCAAAGGTTAAAGATAAAGAGAGAATGTTAAAAGCAGCGAAAGAAAAGAAGTTAGTTACCAGATGGTCACCAAATGGAAGGAGGGAGGGGGAGAATGGGTGAAGATGTGAGGGAATTAAGAAGTACAAATAGGTAGTTACAGAACAGCCATGAGGATGTAAAGTACAGTATAGAAAATGCAGTAGCCAAAGAACTTATACACATGACCCATGGACATGAACAACAGTGGGGGGATTGTCTGAGGGAGTAGAGGGTGCTGGGTGGAGGGGAGCAATGGGTGAAAAATCAGGACAACTGTAATAGCTATAGTCAATAAAATATAATTAAATAAAACTATTCTGAGAAATAAAGTCAGTTAAAAAACAAAACAAACCCAAGGGAGGAAGAAAGAACACCCAAGCATCCAGAGAGAAAAAACAAATAACCAACAAAAGAACAATAATTATGCTGACAGCAAACATCTTAAAACAACACATTTTTGAATATGAAAAAATATATAAGAAATTTAAGGTTGGTCATTGCTGGGTTCCCTTCTGTTTGTTTTCGTTAACATGCATGGCAGCTTTATTTTGTAAATAGGAGAAGGGATAGGCCAAGGTGAAGGAAGGGACGAGAAAAGAAGTTTATTGAAGGAGGAAAGGGTATTTGGATTTTAATAGTGATATTGGCCATAGCAGGAAGGGATCTAGAAAGGCCACTGGTACTTACAGGGGATAAGATTATTCCCACATGTCTCTAGGGACAGGGGACTACTGCGGACACTGTCAATGATGGCGCCATCTGTAAAGGAGCTTAGAAGCTCTAACGTATACTTAGGTACACGATTTCATTCTGTCTCTGAGAAAAGCCATTCTCTAACTCTGTCAGGCAATGCCAGCCACATTTCCAGATCTCTTGGTTAGTTCTATACTTCCTGATAGTTGCTGGTTGAAATCCTGCAGGCTCCCTCTGATTCAACCATTGCTTTTTGCTTATGAGCATAGAAAGGCAGGGTAAGGTTCTGAACATTTTTATCTCCAGGCTGGACCTTTGTCAGGAATCCAAACTGCTAACTGAATACTGCCCCTGAAATGCCATATAAGCACCTCAAACTTAATGTGCCCCCAAATCAATCTCTTGTTTTAGTTTTTTCAATTTGTTTGTCTTCTAGTGTTTCCTGTCTCAGACCTTCCAGGTGCCTAGGCTAACAACTTGGAAGTACCTTTCGTTTCTCTCATACCTCATGCCCAGTCCTTCAGGGAATCCTGTTTGCTCTACCTTTTGAAGTATATCCAGCATCCAATCACTTATTTCCACTGGTACTACCACACTGGTCAAGTCTCCATCATATCTCACTTGGATTGCTGCAACAGCCTCCTTAACAACCACACTGTAGGAGCTCGATAATTAATCAGTGAATTAATCAATGAAGTGATGCACAGGTATGAGTTATATTGGCTCTTTGGGGGCTCTTGTTTAAACTTGAGACCCCTTGCTATATTTTGGGTATAGAAGGGGAGGAGTAGTATTTAAATAGTAAGTACTATAGGCCTATAGAGGAAAAAACAGGAAGGAAGGTTGAAGCAAACATGAAAAAATACAGGAGAACCCTGGCCAGGGAGCTCAGTTGCTTGGAGTGTCATCCCTGATAGGACAGGCTTGTGGGCTCAATCCCCAGTTAGGGCGCATGCAAGAATCAGCCTAGGAATGCACAGATGAGTGGAGCAGCAGATTGATGTCCCTCTTTCTCTCCTCCCACCTTCCTTTCTCTCTCTTTAGAATCAATTTTTAAAAAATTTAAAGGAAAAATACAGGAGTGGGGAGTCAGTGGAGCTGGGACTCTGAGTTGCCTTGGAGATCAGCAAAGGCTACTGAGTGCCCTGTCCCTGCTGTTGTGGTTACTCCTCCTTTTTCTGTTACCCTGCTTCCCTCGGGTGATCAGTCCAACTCAGGGCCATGTAAGGGGATCTCCAAGAAACCTGGACAGGTGAAGGACCCTTGCTGAAGACCAGGTGAAGAGAACAGTTTCCTGGTGAGCTTTGGGGCTGCATTCTCTAGAATGAGGGTAGTGAGCGGACTGGGCACACTCTTTGAACTGGTGCTGGAGAGGAAAGGTAAGGAAGGTGTATAGGTATAGCCTGGCCTAAGATTCCTTCCTCTTCTCTTGGGCCACACCTTACCCCCTCCTTCTCCATCTCCCCATAGGAAAATACAGCAGCTGCTTCCAACAGCCCAGGTCCGCCTTCTATGAAAGTCCTTCCAAAAGTTCATGGCTAGTCCCCCGACATATTTTAGCTGTTTTTTCAGTAAGCACCTAAGTCCTGCTTCCCTCCTCTTGGTCACTCTGGCACTTTTCTCCAGACTGGCTAAAGAAGTGTGGTTTGGGGGAAGTGCTTGGCTGGATCCCCTACACGTTGAGATCAGTTTCCTCCTTTGGGTGTGTTTTAGCTTCCAACTGGGATCTTTGCCATAGTAATTATAACAACCACACTCTGCGCAGAGGCTCTTAAAGCTATACAGGCAAGCAAATACAAAGGAATTATATATATATTTTTAAATATTTTATTTATTTATTTTTAGAGAGAGGGGAAAGGAAGGAGAAAGAGTGGGAGAGAAACATCAATGTGTGGTTGCTTCATGTGTCCCCTACTGGGGGACTTGGCCTGCAACCCAGGCATGTGCCCTGACTGGGAATCGAACCAGCAACCCTTTGCTTCACAGGCTCGTGCTCAATCCACTGAGCTACACCAGCCAGGGCAGGAATTATATTTTTAAAGAATTATTTTAAAAAGATTTTATGTATTAGGAAGGGGGTGGGGGAGAGAAGCATCAATGTGTGGTTGCCTCTTACACCCCCCACTACTGGGGGCCTGGCCTACAACCCAGGCATGTCCCCTGACTGGGTAATCGAACTGGTGACCCTTATGGTTTGCAGGCCAGCACTCAATCCACAGAGCCACACCAGTCAAGGCAAGAAAGGAATTCTTAAGCCAAGTAGTTAATAGAATCGCCACTCCCACCTGAGCCAAAATCTTTGTCCTTACCTTCTCATAAGTGCTTAGTGAGAGTTACTTAACCAGCTTGAATTCTTTCTATAACCACATAGAAACTGTATATCCTGAAGTAAAGGGAAGTTTTCCCCACCCTCACCCTACTCCTCCCCAAGCCTTCCCCATCCAAGCCAGTAACACTGTTATTCACCTGGCTGCTTGAGAGAAAAACCTAGAAGTTTGCCTTTATTTTTCCTAATCCCTCACCCCTCATCCTATCTATCAGCAAGGCCTGCTGCCTCTCTAAAATATACCCGAAATGTATCCTCTTCTCTTTACCACTTTGTGTGACAATTGGGTTCATCCTGGTCAACTGCAGTGGTCTGCTAAGCGGTCTCCCTGCTGCTACTCATGTCCTGCTACAGATCACTGTCCTCACAGCAATCAGAGCCACCTTTCAAGGACAGGCCAGATTCCCTACTCATCACCCTCCAAAGGCTGCCACTGAACTTTGGATACATTTCAAACTTCTGATCATGGTGCACGAGACTCTGCACAAAGTGGCTGCAGCCTTTCTCTGCAGTCACATGTCTTACTGCCCTTCCCCTCAGCCATGTGGCCTCGTCTGTTCCTTTGGTGTGCCAAGCTTGCTCCCGTCTTAGAGCCATGGGATTGTTGTTGTTGGTAATGCTTAAGATGCTCTGTGAAGATTTCCTTGTGGCAGGCTCCTCAGTATTTAGGCCTCAGCTCAGTATTTTGCTCTGTGATGAAACCTTCCGAAGCTCAGTGACTTCAAAACAGCGGTCATCTGTTTTGCTTATGTGTCTGTAATTTGAGCAGGGCTTGATGGGAAGATGCATTTTTGCTCCCTGTGGCATCAACCGGGGCAAGTCAACTGAGAACTGAGGATCCGCTTCCAAGACAGCTTGCTCCCATGGCTGGCAAGCTGGTGCTGACAGTCATCTATGAGCTAAGCCAGGGCTGAAGCCTGGGAGCCGTGGTTGTTCATGAAGCTGGGTTCCTAGGAAAATGTCCCCAAAGACTCAGGTGGAAGCTGTACTGTCTTTCATTACATTGCCTCAGAAGTAACAAAGCATCAGTTCGTTGTACCTTATTAGTTGTGCAAGTCAAAAGACCTGTCCAAGTTCAGGGGCAGAGAACATAGAATCTACCACTTGAGGGGGGAGGGGCAGGGTTCTGCAGTAGCACACTAAAATGGATATACTGCTTTTCTGGACAATTCCGGGTAATATTGTTGCTATAGCTTCCTCTTCAGTGCAACCATCACTGACTACCTTAAATAAATCAGCTGCTCTTCCCTACCCCAAATAGTCATGCTTTATTGTTTCAGCCTCTGGTTCCTTCACAGCACCTGTCATCGTCTTACATTACCTTGTCCATTTATTTGTTTGTTCAATCATACAAAAATATAAGCTTGCTGAAAAGCCTTGCATAAAGTGAGGCCATACAGGAGGCTGATGCACTAAATTCTACGGGTTGCAGTCAGAGAGATGATTGCCATTTAAAGATATGTTAAGGGTGGAGACAATCATATTTGGTGATTGACTGGTTGTGGGGGATGAGGGGAGAAAGTAGGACACTGGGTTGCTGGTGCATCTCAGACCAAAGAATAGCACAAGACTGAGGGTGTGCCTGGCTCGGGACTGTCTAGCAGAGGCCAGGCTGAGACCTGCACCACAGGAGGGTCAGTGGTGTTGTGTGTGTGATAAGACTGGCTAGTTGCTCACCAAACACCTTTTCTGTTTTTTCCAAGCTTCCAGCCACATTTCCCAGCCCTCTTG
This sequence comes from Carollia perspicillata, assembly GCA_004027735.1. Lineage (NCBI taxonomy): Eukaryota > Metazoa > Chordata > Mammalia > Chiroptera > Phyllostomidae > Carollia > Carollia perspicillata. Next base: position 115,009 of record PVKM010000245.1, read on the forward strand.
CACTTAGGTAGGGGCCAGATGAAACTATGGCCAAAGAAATGCAAGTGGGAGCTGATGTACACCACTTTCAGGGATGGCCTATTAAAAGCCAGCCTGCAGATCCTGCATACTCTCTTCCCCTTCCTTACAGGAGGCGTGTTAGTGACGGCAGCATCACAGATGGGAGAGGCCCGGGCTCCTGCATCACCATGTGCAGTAGACAAACACTTCCCTCCCAACCTTTTAGATTTCATGACACAGATTTTGTTTTATGATTTTATTTATTTACTTTTAGAGAGAAGGGTAGGGAGAGAGAAAGAGAGAGAGAGAGAGAGAGAGACATCGATCGGTTGCCTCTTGCACATGCTCCAACTGGGGACTGGGCCCTGCAACTCAGGCATGTGCCCTCACCAGGAATCAAACCGGCAAACCTTCACTTCGCAGGGATGACACTCAACCAACTGACCCACGCTGGGCAGGGCACGACACAGACTTTTTGAAGAGACAATTTGTGGACTGTCTCCACACTCAGGATTTGTCTCAATGTTTCATCACGTTATTGAACTTCTTCCTCTATTTCTTGCATTTCTTGCAAACTGAAAGTCAGCTCTATAGCTTGATTAGATTCGGAGTAACTTTTCTGGTAAGAAGTATTTCAGAGGTGATGTACTTCATGTAGCCTCTTACCAGGAAGGAGACCAACAGCAGGTTGTCCCACAGTTGGTGATCTTATAGTTGAAGACAGAGTTCAGATGGTAGTTGCCTGATCTCTCCATTGTAAAGGCACTTCCCCCTTTTGCAATTAGAATGTAAACTATGGGGTAACCCTTGGTCATCATTTTAACATCCTGTTCCTGAACAACATTTCACCTAATGTTTTTAGCACCCATTGTGGTCCCACCTCTCAGTTATTTATATTTATTATTTTCCCAACATTTATTGAGCAACTTCCTATATACTGTTCAAAGAGTTTCACCTACATTTTCTCCTTTAATCATCACAATAACCTTAGGAGATAATTTTGTATTCTCCATTTGACCAGGAAACTGAGGCATAAAGAAGGTGTATTAGTTTTTTATTGCTGCTATAACAAAACACCACAAACTTAGTGGCTTAAAGCAACATAAATTTATTATCTCATAGTTCTGGAGGCCAGAGGTTTGAAACAGGCCTCTCTGGACTGAAATCAAGCAGTGATTGAGGCTGGTTCCTTTGGGGGCTCTACAGAAAAAAAATGTTTTCTTGCATTTTCCAGCTTTTAGAGGCTGCCTGCATTCCTGAGCTCATGGTGGCCTTCAAGCTTCCAAGTCATTAATGATGGATCCAGTTCTCATACACCATCACTCTGATCCTTGCTTCTGCTGTCACATCTCCTTCTCTGACTCTAACTGAGTGAATCTCTCTCCTGCCTCCCTGATCCACTTCTAACGACCCTTGTGATTATGTTAGGTTACCTGGATAACCCAGAACAATTTCCCTACCTTAAGGTCAGCTGATTGGTCACCTTAATGCCATTGGCAACCTTAATTCTCCTTTGTTGTATAATCTAATATCTTCACAGGTTCTGGAGGTTAGGACAAGGACATCTTCGGAGGGGTCCTTATTCCTGCCTACCACAGAAGGGAACCTGCCTCCATCACATAGCCACTCAGTGGCAGAGCTGGGATTTGGGCTCTGGCAGTCTGGTGCCAGGGCCCACATTTTTGATCCTTATGCTACGCTTCTTCTACAAATGCACTGAGTCGTGGGGCTGAGACAGCTTATTATGACTGGTATAAAACATCCCTCCAGCTTCCCTTTCCCCCTGATTTCATAAGGTATTATGAAGTTCTCTATTACGATTTGGCTTCTCACACTATGCTAGTGTCTAGATATAGAGTCTGGTGCTAGTTGTCTTGGGTTCAAATCCCTGTTAGGCCATTTACTTGCTACATGGTTTGAGCAAGTTATTAAAATGCTCCGTGTCTCAGTTTCCATAATGTAATGTGAGGAAATAATAGTATTTACCCCATAAGGATGTTTTTTAATCATTGAAATGCTCACATAGCAAATGCTATGTATTAGCCAGGATTGTTATTAGTAGGTATTTCTGTGTATACCTAAGGGATCACCTGGCCAGTTGGCTTTCTGGCCCTCAGCTTCCATTTATCATCACCAAGTAAAGCTGTCACACAGAGAACAGTCCTGCCATGAAGAACACAAAATTTCAATAGAAGACAAAAATGGCCTATTATAAAATCCAGTATCAAATTTTCTTAGCATAAGTACCGGGATAAACTTGATCTTTTTTTGAAAAGATTCTATTAACTTTTATAGCATTGTAGGGAGACTGCTGACATCTGTGCAGCATTGGTGTTTTGTCATCTTTAAAAAATTTTAAAATAGAATATTTTTCAGAGTAGTTTTAGGCTTATATACAGAGTTCCCATATACCCCACTCCCACTTTCCTCTCTATTATTATCTTAGGTTAGTATAGTACATTTGTTCCAATTGCTGAACTAATATTGATAAATAATTATTAACTAAAGCCTCTGCTTTATCCAGATATCCTTAATTTTTACCAAATGTCCTTTTTCTGATCCAGGATCCCATTCAGGATGCCACTACCACATTACATTGGGTTGCCATGTCTCCTTAGGATCTTCTCTGCTGTGAGAGTTTGTCAGACTTTCCTTGGTTTTGATGGCTCAAGGAAACAGTCTTAACAATGTGCATGGAAGTGGAGAAACTAAAAGTATTTGATGAAGTTCACTAAGGACTACCATACAATAATCCAGTATTTTTCTTTGGATGCCAGGAAGCTCAGAACTAAGTTTTATACACAGTGGCAATAGCTGAGGTTAGACACCAAGAAATTTACATTGAAAAGACCTGGCAGGGGCCCTGGCTGGTGTGGCTCTGTGGATTGAGTGCTGGTCTGCGAAACAAAGGGTCACCAGTTCGATTCCCAGTCAGGGCACATGCCTGGCTTGTGGGCCAGGTCCCCAGTAGGGGATGCGTGAGAGGCAACCACACATTGATGTTTCTCTTTCTCTCTCCCTTCCCCTCTGTCTAAAAATAAAAAAAATAAAATCTTTAAAAAAACTGGCAGGGAAAATGAGGTTGGGAGAGCTCCAGGCCGTGTCATAGGTCTTTCTGTGTGGAGGAGAGGGGAGGAAGGAAAGTTCTAAGAAAGTTTTGGCTATGCCAATGAGGAGTACTTGAGCCAGAGTTGCCTGTCAGAGGAGTCCCAGTCTCTTGGATATGGGGCCTGCCTTAGTGATCCTGTTGAGCTCAGCCGCCTGTGGGAGGTTGTGATGGTCAGATACTCCCACAGATGGAGATCTGAGGGGCACGTTCTTGTGGCTACTTCAGTTTATTGCCTGGCGCTACACAAATACACTTTTCCGCCCAGGGCCAGGGAGCAGCTCCTCCATGGATCCTGAACACCTCTCTTTCTGAGGGGAAGCAGGAAAGGAGGTTATTGGACAACTACAGCCCCCATTGCTGCAGCTGATATCTGGGTTACAACTGGTACTACCTCCTCCCTCCTTTACTAATTACTCTAAATGCCCCTCATGGATTACCTCTGCAGGTTGTAGTTTACCTGGTGGTTTGATCATGTCTGTTTCAGGCTGGGATTGCTACACATGTCCATTCATAGTTTTGAGGCATGGGAGTACCAGGGGGTACCTAAGTGGGTCACCTGGCTTCCGTAGGTGTTCCCCTTGTCCGTCACATAAAAGCAGTTCTACCTCTTTCTGGTCAGGGTCAATTACTCTTGTACCCTGACTGGGAACTGAACCTGCAACCCAGGCATGTGCCCTGACCAGGAATTGAACCGGCAACCTTTTGCTTTGTGGGACAATGCCCCACCAACTGAGCCACACCAGTCAGGGCATCATCCAGAGTCAATTATTCTTGCCTCCTGTCATCAACAGGTCGCTGGTGAGGAACTGTGGCTTGTAGTTCAATGGTACTCTTGTTGTATCCCCTGGCAAGAGTGCAGCCCCCTTGGGGACCAGAACCCCCGGCATTGTAGAAGTCAGTTATAGACACTGGAAGCACAAAAGTGGATCATGGGAGCAATGGTAAGTGGGCCTGCTGCCCCTTTGGTTCCCAGACCCAGGCTGACTTCCTGGTCCACTGCAGATCACCTTCTCCTCCGGCTTAGCTGACCTGTTGTCTGTTGGCAATCAGCACCCCAGTCTCACTTTGTAGTTCTCCATCTCTTAACTCAATCTCCGGCTTGAATTAGTTTTGTCTCCTCCAGTTGCCTCTGAGCTCCTGTCACAAGGTCCCTGGCTTTCTACTTCGGGAAGTCTCATTGATGCTTCAGGGCCAGGGCCCACCCAGCAGGCGCTCAGGAAGTTCAGACCAGCACCTGTCTAAGACTGTAAGTCCAGTGTTATCAAATGCTTCCACAGGTCTTTGCCGAGACAAAATGTCCTGAGACAATCCACATCACAAGAATAGGCAGACTCTGGGGGAGGGACCCTCGTGGCTGAGCTTATCCATCTGTCTAATCTTGTTCTGCTAATGCTTTGGTTAGAGAGTGGTATTTTGATAGGGTGTACTGAGAGCCCTGCCGGGCTGGCTGCTTCATTTGTTGTTTGTTTTGAATAGGTAATTATTCACAAGGTTCAAAATTCAAAAGACATAAAACAGTATTCAATGAAATATTTTCCTCCCACCTCTATTTTCCAGCCACCCAAGTTCCCCTTTTTAGGCACCACAAATTTTGTCAGTTTTTCCAGATATCATAACACATACCTTTATGTTTGTATGTTTGTTCCAGATAGTAACATATAATGCACATGTCCTGAACCTTGTGTGTTTGGTCTTAAAAAAACCTATCGGTGTATCTTAGAGATCATTTTAAATCAATACCTAAAGAGAGTCCACACTCTATTTTGACTAATGCTCTGTTTTGCGTGTGTATGGATGGATCGTAATTTACTTAACCAGTATACCAGTAGATGGCCATTTTGTTTTTTCCGAATTGTTGTGATTACACTGTTGTGGGGAATAACGGTGTGCATCCAGGTGTGTGAGTGCATCCGTAGAATAGTTTTGTAGCAGAACAGCTGGATCAACGCCTATTTACACGTGTCATTTGAGAGACAACTGTCAAGTTGCCTTCCATATGGTACAAATTAGCCTTCTGCCCTCGGCATCCCTGTTTCCCCCGAGTTTTGCCAACACAAGTTGTTAACAAACCTTTTAAATCTTTGCCAATACAAAAGGATAAAATTCGTAGCTCAATGCTTTAATTTGTATTAATATCAGCGGTATGAAGTTGCTGTGTTCTTAGATAAACTTAATTGTTGAATAGCAACAATTTTGTATGGTTTTATTTCTCTCATTGTGAGACTGAGAATTTTTTAAGTTTGAGTCATTTATCGATAGCTTTCTTTTCAGAGCTTTTGTTGGTTTTTAAATTGGGGGTTTAGTCTTTGTTGATTTATAGCAGAAATTAAGCTCTTATTCTGTTAAATGAATTGAAAAATGTTTTCCCAGTTTGTTGTCTTCTGAATTTGCTTACAGTGATTTCTATAATCAAGTATTCAAAAAAAATTTATTTAGTTGAATTTACCAGTCTTATATTATGGCTTCTGGATTTAGGCCATAGGTAGAAATGTCTTCTTTTTTTTTCCCTCCAAGGTTATATAGGAATTTTGTTGTGATTTCTTCTCATGCTGGGACAGGTATAGTGGGTGAGGTCAGTTCTGCTATCAGTCATTTCAGGAATGGGCCGCTCTGGGACGGGAAACCTCAGCAGCAAGGGATCTCTCTCTCTTCCTTTAAACTCCATGGCCTTTAGGATATCAGTGGGGGAGCCCTGGTATTTGAGATAAGTGTGATCTTCTGCATAAAGATGGTCTGGGGGCCAAGATTGATAGGAACCAGATAAGAAGCCACAAAAGATAAATGTGATGGGAGAAAACCAGGAAGCCCATGAGCTCACCTAGCCAGGAGATAATCAGTGCCTCTCACTAGGCCACCTCCAAACTCTTGTGTCCCTAATCTTCCAGAACACATCCGGCCTGCAGCACTAGTGGGGACTGAGCCATGGGAGCGGGGGTCCTGCGGGCCCAGCAGTCTGGCAGGCCCGCGGAGCTCATCCTCCTGCACTGGGACTTGGCATCACTCCAAGGTTTTGCTCTGTTGTCACATTCTGTCCTTCCTGTTTGTTGTGAGCTTCAGAGGAGACTGTCCCCTCACCCCTTCTTTGGCTGTGTGCTCAGTAAAGCTTGTCGTGTTCTGTACTGTACTGGGCACTGAGGTGGAGAGAAGAACAAAGCAAAGTCCGACAGGTCCTGCCTCCAGGAGCTCATGGCTGTGAGAGTGCATCTCCTCCTGGGGCCCCGGAGCAGCACCCTCTCCTCTGAAATTCTTTTTTTTTTTTGAATTCTTCAGGACACTTATTGTGAAAGCCCATGGTTTTCTTCCTCTTTTTTTTTTTTAAATAATTGAGGAATATTTTACATACAATAAAATACACAAACCTTGAGTTTTCTGACTTTTGGTGATAGATACACCTTTATAACCCAAATGTCAATCAAGACATGGAATTTTTCAGTTACCATAGAAAATTCCCTGGTGACCCCTAGGTGTTAGGTATTATTACTATTAGCTTAATTTCACAAGATGTGAAAGCTTGAGCACACAGGTAAGTATTATTTCCAGGGTCCTAGAGCTGATAAGGGATGGGGCTGGTTAAGACTCAGTTAATTTAGTTCCTGACCACCATACCCAAATGCCTGGTCTGGAGTCCCAGACTGAAGCTTTGGTTCAAAAGGGTGACCACTTTTAAACTGTGGGCTGTTCCATTCTCTGGTTCCACCAGAGTGAGTGTAAAGGCCCTTTTTCCTTCTAAGGAAGTCTCTTTGATTTCCAAATCCTGACTGTAGGGGATATGGGAATGAAATACACCCAGAATAAGGTTCAACATAGAGCAGGTAGGTGCCTGAGGACTGCTGACTGAAGGTATGGCTGAGTGCATGGGTGGATAAAGCGGGACAGCCAGGTGTGAAGAGAGGGCATCCAGGCTGCATCAGAGAGGCCATGGCCCAGTGTGGTGTCTTGTCTTAAAAACTCACCCAGCCTTGACCAGTGTGGCTCAGTTGGTTGGGCATTGTCCCACAAAGTGAAAGGTCACCGGTTCAATTCCCAGTCAAGGGCACATGCCTGGGTTGTGGGTTCAGGGTGTATACGAGAGGCAACCTGATCTCATTGACCTCTCTCCCTGTCTTTCTCCCTCCTTACCCATCTCTCTAATAATAAATGAGTAAAATGTATTTTTAAAATGCACTCATTTAATACAAGTGTGAAGTGTTCCTTGTTTTTGCTCTTACATCAGAGAGCTTCTAGGCTGCCCTCACCATATCCCTCTGATAAGAGAGGCCCTGCCTGACACCCTGTGTAAAGTAAGAACGCTGCTTTGTTTTAGTCCATACCATCTATCCCCTCTGATATCTACTTACTGTTTTTTACTACTTCTATTTTGCTTATTTCCTATCTCCCTTGCCTCCCTCGCTGCCCACACGACAGAATATAAATCTCGGATTAAAGACTTGAATTGTAAGATCTGAAACCATAAAACTCCTACAAGGAAACAGGGAGTAGAGTTTTTGACATTGCCCTTAGTAATATCTGTTTGGATGTCTTCTTGGGCAAGGGGAACAAGATAAAATATAAATAAATGGGACTACATAAACTACAAAGTTTTTACACAGTGAAGGAACCATCAATAAAATGAAAAGACAGCCTACTGACTGAGGGAAGATACTCACCAATGACACATCCAATAAGGGGCTAATATCCGAGATACATAAGGAACTGATGCAACTTAATACCAAACAAACAATTTAATTAAAAACTGGCCAGTGGACCTGAATAGACACTTCTCTAAAGAGGATATACAGATGACCAACAGACATATGAAAAGATGCTCAACATCACTAATCATCAGAGAACTGCAAATTAAAACCATAATGAGATATTATTGATGCCTCATACCTGTCAGAATGGCTATCATCAGTAAATCAACAAGTCAGTTTTGGCAAGAATGTGGAGAAAAGGAAACCCTCATTCACTATTGATGGTATTGTAAATTAGTGTAGCCACTATGGAAAACAGTATGGCTACACTAATTAAAAACAACAAAAAATTAAAAGCAACTGTCATACATGCAATCCAGCAATTCCACTTCTGGGCATTTGTTCAAAGAAAACAAAAACACTAATTAAAAAAGATACACCAGGTTTGTCCAGAAAGTATCCAGCCATGTACTATTAAAAAACAAAGACATTCATTGAAGAAGATACAAGATACAAGAAATATTGTACATAGGACAATGATGCCTCAGTCCCCTTCAAAGGAGGCACCTTCAGACTTCACACAGTTCTCCCAATAGCCTTCAGCTGCCCTGTCATATTTTCCTGAATCTCATCGAATCTGAAATCTCTTCCCTTTCAAAGGTGATTTTAGTTTTGGAAAAAGCCAGAAGTCGCAGGGTGCCAAATCTGGCTGTGGGTGGCTGAGTCACCTGGATGATTTGATGTTTCACCAGAAAACTCTGCATGAGACATGATGCATGAGCTGGAACGTCGCTGTGATGAAGCTGCCAATCCCCAATTGCCCATAGCTACAGCCTTCTGAATCATCTGAATAGTTTCTGTGGAGGAATGTTCAAGCTTGATGCAAAATTTGATGCAGATTCATTGCTCTACTCACTCAGTCATTTTGAATGCAACAGTCACACAGTACACATGCCCACTCAATGGCATCCACTGCCCCCACTGACTAGTACAGTGAAGTCATTGTTGTTCACACAATTGCATTCCAGTACAGTCTCCGTGGCTGACAGGTTATATCGATGTGGCACAAACTGTTCTCATTATCTTAACAATGGTTAGACTTTTTTCAGGACAGACTTCATATGCACCCCTATGTTCATTGCAGCATTACTAGTAATAGCCAAGATATGGAAGCAAGCTAAATGTCCATCAGTAGAAGAATGGATAAAGAAGATATGGTATATATATACAAATGGAACATTATTCAGCAATAAAAAAGAATGAAAGCTTGCCATTTGAGACAACATGGATGGACTTAGAGGATATTATGCTAAGTGAAATAAGTCAGACAGAGAAAGACAAATACCACATGATTTCACTTATATATGTGGAATCTAAAAGAAACAAGATGAATGAATAAACAAAACAGGAACAGACCCATATATACAGAAAACAAGCTGACAGTCACTAAAGGGAAGGCAGATGGGGAAAGTAGGCAAAATAAATAAATGATAAAATAAAATGAATAGCTCTGGCTGGTGTGGTTCAGTGGACTGAGTGCCAGCCTAGGAACCGAAAGGTTGCTGGTTTGATTCCTAGTCGAACATGCCTGGCTTGCCAGCCGGGTCCCCAGCTGGGGGTGTGTGAGGGGCAACCAATCGATGTATCTCTTGCACATTGATGTTTCTCTGCCTCTCTTTCTCTTACCCTTCCCCTCTAAAAATAAATAAATGAAATCTTTAAAGAAAAGCAAATGAATACATACATTAATGAAAAAGTTTAATAGAGAGAATAAATAGGAGAAAGGATACACTCATATATTGAGGAAAATGAGCCCAGTATTGCCAACTCTACAGAAGCATTAAATTGGAATACAATTTAGTCCTAAAGGAAAAAAAATAAAGTGCACAATCCATTGAGTTTGACAGTTGTACACACCTGCAAAACCTCTGTCACAATACAGATATTGGATATTTCTGTCATTCCACAAGTTCCCTTGTGCCACTTTACAGCCTATACCTCCCAGGCAACCAATGATCTGCTTTCTGTCATTCCAGATTTCTACTCTTTTAAAAAAGAAAATGATAATATAAATCTCACCAGCACAGAGGCTTTGTTTTGTTCACTAATTTCTCTCCAGTGCCAAAGACATTTCCTGGCCTTAGCAGGTGCTCCCTTCAATATTTGGTGACTAGAGGATGAGTTAAAAGGTTAAGGGATTTAACAAAACGGAACAAAACTCATAGACAACAGTATGGTGATTACCAGAGGAAAAGCAGGGTAGGGGAGGTTGAAGAGGGTGAAAGGGGGATAAATGGTGATGGAAGGAGACTTGACTTGGGGTGGTGAACACAAAATACAATTCACAGATGATGTATTACTGGTATACTGTAGAACTGTACACCTGAAACCCATATAATTTTATTAACAAATGTCACACCCACAAATTCAATGAAAAATGTATTTAAAAAATTGGTGACTATGGCACCTATTTATTTATTTACCTTTCAAGGAGCTAGGGGTGTAGCAGCTGACAGGAGAGAGTACCTGTCCAGGTGTAGGGGCCAGGAGAGTTTCTCTCGCCCCTGGGCTCCGGGTCACTTGCCTAAGTCTAAACACGACAGCGAGAGGTTTCACGTGGCTTGGCCAGGCCGCCCCACAGCGACCTCTGGCGAGCCTCGCGCTTCCCTGCAGCCGAGTCGGCGCCGCGTTGGCGGGCCCTCCCTCTTGCGGGCGATGGGAGCTCTGGCAGCTCCCGCCCGTAGGTTTCCTCCGGACTCCGGCGCACTTCTGCTTTTGCAAGAAG
>PVKM010000246.1:0-33317 GCA_004027735.1 Carollia perspicillata
CTCAAAACTATCAACAACTGAACCTAAAAAAAAATAAAAAACAAAAATAAACTAAGCAAACAACTACAACAGGAACACATTTCACAGAAAGAGATCACATGGAGGGTTATCACCAGGGAGGGGGAAGGAGGAGAATGGAGGAAAGATACAGGGAATAAGGAGCATAAATGGTAGGTACAAAATAGGCAGGGAGAGATTAAGAATAGTATGGGAAATGGAGAGGCCAAAGAACTTATATGTATGACCCATGGACATGAACTAAGGGAGGAAATGATGGTGGGGGGCGGTATATGGAAGAGAGGAATAAAGGAGAGAAAAAAATAGACAACTGTAATAGCATAACCAATAAAATATATTTTTAAATAGAGTATTTAAATTTAAAAAAGAACACTAAGGCATTTTTATTTCTGCCTCAAGTCTTATTAATCCTATTACTTGTAACTCTCTTCTACTACCTAGTGGCAGAATACTGTTTGAAAATTACAGGGCTGGTTATTAAAGAGTAAATAAAATATTGAAACAATAAAAACTACTGAAATGTTGAAACAAAAACCTCAGTCTTAGGGCAATGGCTTTCTGACATCACCTAACCTTCTCTCAGAAGTCAGTGCTCTAAATTTCCATTATTAAAGATCACTTGGTTTTGAAACTTATAAATGGTAATGGGGAAAAAAGGAACTATTTTAAAAGGCTAAGACAACCTTTTCATCAAACAGAAGCAATATAGTACAATTGTCAAGAGTACAGCCTGAGCTCAAATCCCAGTTCTACCACTTACTTTTTTTTAGGCTTGAGTAGGTTACTTAACTTGTCTGTGCTTTACTTCTTGGATAAGAGGATAATATCTATTTCATAGGTAGTTTTGAAGATTAAATGAAATAATATTCAGTGCTGATAATAATAAGTGTCACAAATTAATTACTATGTGTTTGCTATTATCATAAGCCCAACACAATTTTACCAAAAAGCTAAATGTATGCATAAAAGATACAAAATTGGCCCTGCTCTATTTAAATAAAATATGCTATTGTTTTAACTATACCTCAACCCACACCATGCCTTATTCCATTCAGGGTCAGAGCAGTACAACTTAAAATCCACATTTATGATCTCACCTTAAAGAGCAGTGTCCTCAGAAACTCCAAGTGAACCCTGGCTGGTGTGGCTCAGTGGATTGAGTGCCAGCCTGCAAACCAAAGCGTCCCTGGTTGGATTCCCAGTTGGGGCACATGCCTGAGTTGCGGGCCAGATCCCTAGTGGGGGCTGTGTGAGAGGTAACCACACATTAATGTATTTTTCCCTCTCTTTCTCACTTCCATCCCTTCTGTCTAAAAATAAATAAATAAAATATTTGAAAAAGGAAGCTACAAGTGGAATGGAAATTATCTACTATTAATATCCCAGCATGAGTTATTTAATCTTGGAAGGATCAGCCACCTTGGAAGTTACAGAGCAGGACCCTCTCTAAGAAGACACAGAACAAGGAGCTTGATTATTTATTTGTTTCTTGTTGTGTTTGTTTGTTTGTTTGTTTTGAGTAAAGGAGAAAGAATACACAGAGCATGCCAACGAGCCAGACAGAACAGGTCTGGAAAGAAGCACTGTGGGGAAATAATGCTGCAGTGCACAATGATGATAACTAATGGTAATATTATGCTGAGTGAAATAAGCCAGTTGGTCAAAGACAAATACCATATGATCTTACCTACAAGGGGAAGCTAATGAACAAAACAAAGGAGCAAAATAGAACCAGAGGCATGGAAACATGGAACAGACTGACAGTGATCATAGGGGAGAGGGGAGGGGGATAATGGTGGAAAGAAGGGGAAGGGACTAGTCAAAGAACATGTGTGAATGACCCGCTGATATGGACAATGGTGTGGGGATTGACTGTGGGAGCAGGGGATGGGCTGGGAGGAGGAGGGCGAAGGGAGAAAAACTGGCACAGCTGTAATAGAATAACAATAAAAAAGAAAATAATTAATGGTCATTGAGGGTTTACAATGTGTTAAGCAAAAGTATTTCATATATACTAGCTTGTCAATCCTCACAACAAACTCATGAGGTTGTCAACAACAAAAAAAGTTTACACTGTAATAGAAAATAAAAGGCAAGGATATCAAAAATGGCAGTGGAGCAGGTAGGTATTATGCTCTCCCTTTCCCAGGACCAAATGAGAATTACAACTAAAATATAGAAAAATCAACCTGAATAACCAACTGAAGACTAGCCAAACAGAAGTCTGATAACCAAGGATTTACAAAAGAAGCCACATATAAAGGAGGAGATGCAAAAAGGATTGGCCCTGCTCCCATAGACTGCTGCTGAGATTCTGGAGGGATATCTCAGCTGCAAAGATTTCCCCTGAGAAGTGTGGGGTCTCAACCCAAAGCCAGGCTCCCCATCCCAGAGCATCAGAGCCTGGAAGAGATGCTCACACTATAACTGGATGTGGAAATCAACAGGGATTCTGTCCACCAGGGAGAGACAGGGGTCCACTAGAGACAAAAGTGTCCTATTAAAGGACCAACACACAAGATCTTGTCAGCAGCCACTCATCCTGTGCTCCAGTACAGGAGGGGCAGAGTAGATTAGAGTCCTGAGAGGACAGAATAGGATATGTGGCTCTAGAGAGAGAGCTGAAGGGACAGCCACCAGAATCCTTGTGTTGAGTCCCTCTCCCACATCGCAGACACCATCATTCTAGTGTGGAGTACTTCCCCCTACCATGTGGCATCAGCCTGGAGGAATATAACAGTCCAGCCCTGCAGAGTTTGCACCCTGCTGAGGAATCAGCTGCCTGGCCCAGGGTGTAGAAACCTGGGCAGACTCAGGGAGTGTCAGTGACTGAGTTTTGTGGCTTTGGGGCAGATACCATTCCCGCCCCTCCCCCCTGCCACCCGCTGCATTCTTGAGAACTTGACAGTTGCCTCACCCTCACAGGAAATTCATTACTCCCACTCTGGGCTCTCAGCAGCCACACATTCCTGACACCTGGTGGCTCCACCCTGCCAAGGTCTGGGCAGAATCAGGGACAGACACAGTTGTGTGGCTCTGAGGCAGGGACTACTCCACCAACCTTCTCCCAAGCCTGACTGGCACCCCCCCAACACACAGGAGATCTACTAACCCCATCCTCCCAAGTACCAGAAGCCCTGCCCTGCCCTGCTGAAGTCAGTCTCTGGGCAGAATCTGGGACAGATTGAGTTGCATGGCTCTAGGGCAAGTGACATTTTACCCTCGCACACCAAAGCAGTGCAGAGCCCTCCATTCACACCATCAAACCTTACTCTATTTGGGCCTGTTAAACTGCTGGCCTCACCCTGAAAATTTCCTGAGACTCTGCCCCCCTCAAAAAGTGTGGAAACACCTAGCAAGTGGCAGCTAGACTTGGTATACCCTGTAATATTTGCTGAAGGACCTCAGACCCAGAACAGGCACCAAGTTTAAACCTGTACCTATCTAGTGGACACCACTTGCCCCAACCTGGTGACTCACCGAGAATCTACTTTGTGCAACTCAAGCACTGCTGGATGCTAATTCAGTGACTAAGCTGAACAGACACCTGGCTGGTGGAAGCAGGCAGAGGTGAATCTTGAGGTACCCTAGGGCTTTTGCTGACTTGCCCCTGAAACTGGTGCTGTTAAAAGCCAGCCTTACTACACAGCTTGGTCCTTCCTCACACAGTCAGGCCCAAAAGAGACAGCCACAAACTGTGAATTTCTCTCTAGCTCCAAACAGGTTGCCTTGAGCCATTCACAGGCAGTGTCTGACATTGGCCTACAACAGAGTCCCTCCAAAGAGGCCCCAAACCAACACACCTAGTGACAAGCTTCAGACAACATCAGAACAGGACTCAATTAGCTTTACAAATGGTATATCCAAAGGATGATCTTGGAAGTCACCAGATACTGCTGAGACCAATTCCTTTCCATATGGCCAGCACCTGCACAGAAGCTTGTACACTGTAATTGGAGTTGATTAACACAGTCAGCCAGCCTGATGGTCAACCCTACACACAAACAGATGAAAAGCAATCAAGACTCGGTAACAACAGGAGATGCTGCATAACACATGCAAGGCACATGCCTAAAGCGCCCAGCTCTAACAATCAAAGAGACTACACCACTGGATCCCACGGGATACATATTATATAAGGCCACCCTACGAAGACTGGGAGTCATAGCAGTTCTATTTAATACATAGAAGTAGACAAAAAGAAGCAGCCAAATGGGGAGACAAAGAATCATTTCCCAAATGAAAGAAGAGAAATATCCAGAAAAAGAGCTAAATGAAAGGGAGACAAACAATTTATCAGATACAGAATCCAAAAAAATGGTTATAAAGAAACTCAAGAAACTTAGTGACAACCATGAGAGTGTGAAAAAGAACATAGAAACAATAATTAAGAACTAATCAGAAATGAAGAATACAATATCTGAAGTGAAGAATACACTGTAAGAGCCCTGGCTGGTGTGGCTCAGGAGATTGAATGTCAGCCTGCAAACCAAAGGGTCATGGGTTCAATTCCCAGTCAAGGAACATGCCTGGGTTGTGGGCCATGCCCCCAGTGGGGGGAGGCATGTGATAGACAACCAAAAATCGATGTTTCTCTACCTCTCTTTCTCACTCCTTCCTCTCTCTAAAAAGAAATAAATAAAATATATTTTTTAAAAGAATACACTGCAAGAAGTAAACAGTAGTGCTTCCAGCCAAGATGGACACAGGTAGACATGCTTTGCATCCTTACACAACCAAAAGAATGATAACAACCAATTTAAAAACAAAAAACACCCAGAACTGCCAGAAAATCTAACTGTATGGAAGTCCAGCAACCGAGGAATAAAAACAACATTCATCTATACTCATGGGAAGAGAGGAAGGAAGCCAGGGCAATGGGGATGCATGGCAAGACAGCAGCTGGCAGAAGAGCAGGTGAGGCAGCAGCTGGCAGACTGGATGGTGGCACATTCATGTGTGCATTAGCTGGGAGGAACAACTGGGGACGAGGTAGTCTATGAAACCCAGGGTTCTGGCACAGGAAACTAAAGCCTCAAAACTACTGGCTGTAAAAACCTGTGGGGTTTGCGGTGGTAGGAGAAACTCCCACTCTCATAGGAGAGTCTGTTGGAGGGGCAAACAGGATCCTGGAACATACACAAGCCCACCCACTTGGGAATCAACACCTGAAAGGGCACAATCTGCTTATGAAAAGCAACGGAAGTGACTGAGAGCAGGGCAAGAGCCAAGAAAGTAGTATTGTTCCTTCTCCAACCCCTTCCCACATACAGTGCCACAACACAGGAAAGTTGGTTGCCCAGGCCAGGCAAATACCTAAGGCTTCACCCCTTAATACATAACAAGTGTGCCAAAACAAAGAAATATGGCCCAAATAAAAGAACAGATCAAAGCTCCAGAAAAAGAACTGGGTGGTGAGGAGATAGCAAACCTATCGGATGCAGAGTTTAAAACACTGGTAATCAGTATGCTCACATAAATGACTGCATTCAGTTGAAAAATACAGGAAGAAGTGAAGGCTATGTAAAGTGAAATAAAGCAAAATATACAGGGAACCAACAGTGAAGAGAAGGAAACCAGGACTCAAATCAAAGATTTGGAAGGGAAGGAAGAAATAAAACTTCAACCAGAACAGAATGAACAAACAGTAATTCCAAAAAATGAGGAGAGGCTTAGAAACTCTCAGGACAACTTTAAATGTCTCAACATTCAAATTATAGTGGACAGGAAGAAGAAGAAGAAGAAGAAGAAGAAGAAGAAGAAGAAGAAGAAGAAGAAGAAGGATGATGATGAGGAGGAGGAGGAGGAGGAGGAAGAAGAAGAAGAGGGGAGGAGGAAAAGCAAGAAATTTAAAACTTATTTGAAAAAAATAATGAAGGAGAACTTCCCAAACTGGTGAAGGAACTAGACATGCAAGTACAGGAAGCTCAGAGAGTCCCAAAGAAGTTGTACCCAAGGAGAAACACACCAAGATACATCATAATTAAATTACCAAAGATGAAAGATAAGAAGAGAATCTTAAAAGCAGCAAGAGAAAAGGACGGAGTTACCTATAATGGAGTTCCCATAGGCTATCAGATGATTTCTCAAAATAAACCTTACAGGCAAGGAGGGGCTGGAAAGAAGTATTCCAAATCATGAAAGGCAAGGACCTACATCCAAGATTACTCTATCCAGCAAAGCTACCATTTAGAATGGAAGGGCAGATAAAGTGCTTCCCAGATAAGGTCAAGTTAAAGGAGTTCATCATCACCAAGCCATTATTATATGAAATGTTAGAGGGACTTATCTAAGAAAAAGAAGATTACCCTGGCTGGGGTGCCTGAAGGGATTGAGTGGCAGCCTGCAAACCAAAGCATGCCAGTTCAATTCCCAGTCAGGGCACATGCCTGGGTTGTGGACCAGGTCCCCCGTAGGGAGTGTGCAAGAGGCAACCACAGATTGATGTTTCTCTCCTTCTCTCCCTCTCTTTCCCTCTCTCTAAAAATAAATAAACAAAATATTTTTTAAAAAAGGAAAAAGAAAATCAAAACTATGACAACAAAGTCACAACTATCAACACTAAACCTAAAAAAAAAAAAAAACTAAGCAAACAACTAAAACAGGAACAGAATCACAGAAATGGAGATCACATGGAGGGTTATCAGCAGAAAGGGGGAGGGGGAGAATGGTGGAAAAAGTTAAAGGGAGTAAGAAACATAATTGGTAGATACAAAATAGACTGAGTGAGGTTAAGAATAGTATAGCAAATGAAGAAGCCAAAGAACTTATATGTAGGAGCCATGGACATTAACTAAGGAGTGGGGGGAATGCTGGAGGGGGGGGATGCAGGGTGGAGGGTGACATAGGGCAAAAATGGGACAACTGTAATAGCATAATCAATAAAATGTACTAAAAGAAGAGGTATGTGCCCCAATGTTCATTGCAGAAGTGTTCCCCTTAAGACCAGGAATAAGTCAGGAATGTCTACTTTCAGCACTCTTATTCAACATAGTACTGGAAGTCCTATACACAGCAATCAGACAAGAAGAAATAAAAGGCATCTAATTTAGAAAGGAACAAGTAAAACTGTCATTATTTGAAGATGATATAATATATAATATATAATGATGTAATATAAAGAACCCTAATGATTCCACCAAAAGTACTAAAACTGATAAATTCAGTAATGTATCAGGATACAAATAAAATCCAGAAATCAGTTGCATTTTTATACAGCAAAATTGAACTATCAAAAATAGAAACTAAGAAAACAATCCCATTGACAATTGTTTCAAAAAGAATAAAGTACCTAGGAATAAATTTAAACAAGGAAGTGAAAGAACCGTACTCAGAAAACTATAAGACACTGAAGAAAGAAATAGAAGAGAATATAATTAACTGGAAGCATATATCATGTTCATGGATAGGAAGAATTAACATCAGTAAAATGTCCATACTACCCAAAGTAATCTATAAATTCAATGCAATTCTTATCAAGATACCTATCAAGATTCAATTCTTGTCTAGAAGAAATAGTCCAAAAATTTATATGGAACCACAAAAGACTCTGAATAGCCACAGCAATCTTGAGAAAGAAGAACAATGTTGGAGGAATCATGCTACCTGATATCAAACTATACTACAAGGCCTTGGTAATCAAAACAGCATGTTACTGCCATACAAACAGACATATAAATCAATAAAACAAAGAACACAGAAATAAACCCACACCTATATGGTCAATTAATATTGACAAAGGAGACAAGAACATACAATGGGATAAAGCTAGCCGATTCAATAAATGGTGTCAGGAAAATACGACAGACACATGCAAAAAAAAAAAAAAAATGAAGCTAGACCACCTTCCTACACCATACACAAGAATGAACTTGAAATAGATTAAAGACTTAAATTTTGGACTCAAAAGCATAAAAGTCCGAGAAAAAAACTTGGGCCATTAAATCTCTGACATTTCTCATAACAATATTTTTTCTGATAGATCTCCTTGGTCAAGGGAAACGAAAGAAAAAATAAAAATGGGACTACATCAAACTAAAAAGTTTGTACACAGCAAAGGAAAATATCAACAAAATGGAAAGACAACCCACTAAATGAGAGAATATATCTACCAATGATATGTATGATAACAGGTTAATATACAACTCAACACTGAAAAAACAAAGAACCCATTAAAAATGGATAAAAGTCCTGAATAGACACTTCTCCAAAGAGGACATACAGATGGCCGATAGACATGAAAAGATACTCAATATCACTAATCATCAGAGAAATGCAAATTAAAATCTCACACCTGTCACAATGACTATCACCAATAAATCAACAAATGTTGGTGAGGATGTGGAGAAAAGGGAAACCTTATGCACTGTTGGTGGGAATGCAGATTGGTGTAGCCACTGTGGAAAACAGTAAGGAGTTTACTAAAAAAAAATAAAAAATGGAACTGCCTTTTGACCCAGCAATTCCACCTCTCGGAATCCGAAAAAAAAAATAACCCCAAAACATTAAATTGAAAGAATATATGCACCCTGTGTTCATAGCAGTGTTATTCACAATAACCAAGATTTGGAAGTAGCCCAGGTGTCTATCAATAGATGAGTGGATAAGAAAGCTATGGTACATTTACACATGGAATATTTTTCAGTCATAAAAAAGGAAAGAAATATTACCTTTTGCAACAGCAGTGGATAGACCTGAAAAGTATTATGCTAAGTGAAGTAAGCAAGTCAGAGATAGACAAATACCATGTGATTTCTTTTATATGTGGGATCTAATTAACAAAATAAGCTAACAAACAAAATATAAACAGATTCATAGATACAGAGAATGGGCTTACAGCTGTCAGAGGGGAGGGGATTTGGGGTCTGGGTGAAAAAGTGAAAGGATTAAGAAAAAAAACCCTCATAGACACAGACTATAGTATGGTGATTACCAGAGGGAAAGTGGGGTAGGGACAGACAGAAGAAAATAAAGGGGGAATAAATGGTGATGGAAAGAGGCTTGACTTTGTGTAGTGAACATACAATACAATATGAAGATGATGTATTATAGAGATGTACACATGAAACATATAATTTTATTAACCAATGTTACTCCAATGTTTTTTTAAAAACTGAATGGTACCACCACCATATTTTTATATGGTATAACAGTTATTTGGGTAAGATTCAACTTGTGTACATAAGTCATATGATGATACTGATGATCCAATTTATTGAGAGACTTAGATAAAGCCTCCTCAGAATTAATGCCAATGGAAAATAAATTGCTTAAAGAATGTTATTTAACTGACTACCAACTAGTTTCAATTTTAAATAGCTCCACACAAATTTATCACAGGGTACAAATAATAGTACATCAAGGGAGAGATAAGTATCAAATTAGTACAAAAACATGAAAACATGTAATTTCTTTAGGAGATGTATTATTTGTTTCCTTAAGTCTATCTCCATATTTACTCTTCCAAATATTAGGCATAGTTATGCAGATACTATTGCTATATTAGATATACAAATGCTATGTTAAATGCTTATTCCTAGAATAATACAATCATTTTGCTTTAAGGGATCTATGCCAAAAGACAAGGGGGTGGACTACTGTACAGGAACAGGTTAACTTAACTGGCATGGATTGCTCAAACCCTGTATATCCCCAAGAAAGGCCTGTCTTCAGGACTGGCCCTTGGCTAACAAATGTGATTTATAGTGAGCACTTGCTTTTGTATACCTTAGGCCACGTGGTACCAGTTTGATGAGATAATTTATGCTACTGTTATTTGTGATAAATTCATATTCTTCTCTGAGGGGCTAGAACCTAAGTAGCTATAGTCAGTCATGTAGGCACTACATGCCTTTATGAGTGACCCCCCCCTAATAAAAATCTTAGACACCAAGGATTGGTTGAGCTTTCCTGGTTGGGAACACTTTTCATGTATTGCCAAATATCATTGCTGGGAGAATTAAACATGCCCATGCTATACTACTAGGACAGGACAACTGGAAACTTGCCCCTGTTTTTTTTTTTCTGGATATTTTCCATATACTTGTTCCCTCAGATGATTTTAATCTGTGTGATTTTGATGGATAAACCATAACTCTGATTTTTTAAAAGCATTTATTTGGCAAAAGGCATTGTGATCCAGAAGACAGAGATTCAGGTAGCAACCCAAACTGTGCTTCAAGAGAGCAAAGAAAGCTACAGCTTATAAAGGCAAACAACACAAGTTGGAACAAATAAAACTTTTCCTATTGGCATGAAGTGATGGCTGATTCAAAAAGGATTGTTCAAGTCTGGGTAATGTAATTCTGAGGTAAGTATCCACATGAAAACAAGGTGGGGGAGAGATTTGGAGAGTGAGCAAGTTCCAGGATGTACCCATATTTTGCTGTGTACAATGTGCACCCACATTTTTGGACCAAACTTTCAGGGAAAAAAATCTTTTGTTTTAATTTTTTAATTAAATTTTTATTTATATACAAAACCAATGATCATATTCCAGGGTATTATTTTACATAGATATCATTATTGCTTTCTAGAGTTATACTTTTAATGCATAAGCATAAATAAAAGAATTAAAAACGTTTATATAGATATAGAATTAGTACTACCCATGTATAATGTACATCCTTATTTTTCCCTCAAAACTTTGGGCAAAAAAGTGTACATTATACATGGCAAATACAGTAATTCTACAGTAATCATGAAAGCTCCAAAGTCAAAACATCATCTGGGTGCAGATGTGGGTATGTCTGACTCTCCTAATGACCTCCTGACTCCATTTTGGTGCTACCTGATATTAGCGACTCTCAGATATTTCAGTTTATAGGATAGAGGCTGTCAACACCCCTATTTTACAGATGAAGATAACAGGGACAAAGAGATAAAATAACTGGTTCAGAGTTACAAAGTTACATTAGTAAATGGCTGAACTGAAATTCAAACCCAGCACCCACAGTCATGCATCAGCTCACTATCAGTGGATGTCCTAAAGGAAAGCAAGGTAAGAGGAGATACAAATCATTGAGAATACCTAACTGTGGCCAGTAGTACCACCTGATCTTATACAACAAAATTATCATAATAGTGTGAATTCTGGAACCAGACAAATTTATGTTCAAAATCTTTATTTCATCCTTTACAAGCTGTGTGTTCTTGAGCAAGGCATTAAATATCTCTGAGCCTCAAATTACTCAATGTTGTTTTAAGGGGTAGAAATCATATGTACAAATCACCTACCACCCTTGTACATATCAAGATGATAGCAAATATTATTATAATCTATGCCCTCTATATTTTCAAAATATGATATCTATTACTCCCACCCCCAATCCCAATTTAGAAGTTAACATCATACCTATAGCATAGAAGGGGATACATATAGAGAAAGTAATTTACAGAGAACTGACAGCAGGTTAACCCAGGACAGGAACTAAAATCCAAAATTTCCCTGTGTCCAGCCCAATCATTTGTAACTTTCAGCCTCCTCTTTCAAATTCTTAAATTATTCTTCTTCTTCTTAAGTCTGCCTTTCTTGCCCAAAGAAAAGAGTGAGCATTTGTAACCAATGTCATATGAAAACTAGACAGATTTCCTGAGTGACAATATGATCTTTTTTAATTATCTGGGGGAGATTGGTTCCTGCCAACCAACCAGTAGAGAAAAAGATGACAGCAAGCCACATAAGTGCAAGTATCAGTATGTGGAGAAGTGTCAAAAACAAACAAAAAAAAAACTCCTCTTCAAAATATTAAATGCAAACTCATTTACTGATGGCTGCAGATAAGATGAAAGAGTTTACCATCCACAGGGACTATGACAGTGATGAATGAAACCATTCTGGAACTGTGAAGGAAAGTGGCCTCTGAGAAGGGGTAAGGCATTTGAGGGAGCAGGAGGTTGCTGTGGGTGGGGGAACAGGAAGATAATGAGAACTAGTTATGTGTGGGCTGAGGCATTTTCAGTGGCAGAACAAAAAATATAGAAATAATGTTGCTGCTGGTACTTAAAAAGCCCAGGCAGGCATCAAGTCCCACCCACACCTAGTCCCCCACATTGTAAAATCAGGGAAACTGGGTTCAAAGGAAGGATGAGGGGAATGGGTAAGATGCATTTTTACAAATGAAATTAAGCAGGGTCAGTTACCAAATCACCAAAGAAAAAGGATCCCATGGCAGGGTCAGTATAATGGATGATGTAATCAGTGAATGCAACCTGCTATCTCTCAGCACTTAAGAGGGTCTATTACTGAGGGACTGGAGAAGTTTGAAAGATATGTTCCATGTTGTTTTCATTTCCTAGTTAAAAGACTAAGTACTGCCAGAAATAAAGTGATTCCTGAGTCATAGTTAGAATTGAAAAAAAGTGTTGAAAGTGGAAAAAGAGTTATGCAAATGCATTTGTTTCTCATAAATGGAAATAAAGAATCCTGGCCCTCTACAATTCTCTAAAAGCTACTAGGGAAGACAGAGAACTCTGCACACTTCATTTTAAAATATTTGACTATTTCAGTGAATATAAGCTAGCATTTTAGGTTCACTTTCCCCTTTATCCCTATGTGGGGGGGCTCCACCCACAGAGCCCCCATATCCTTCAGGGATTAACATAATGCTACCAAGACATGATCTGCTTGGGGAGGAAAGGTGGATAATCTCTCAAGGGAGAAAGGCCCCAAGTCCTTACCTCAAATGGTATTTATTAGGTTTGTAACACACAGGGATACAGGTAAAGCTCATCAATCAATGTCAGGTGGCAAGGATCAAACAACAAGTTACATACGAAAGAAATCTGAGGGCTTAATCTGAGTCAGTGTCTGTCAGGTAAGGGCGTTGCAAAAAATTTTAGGAGACACTCATTTCCTGCCGGGACCCTTAGCATATGAATGAGAACACTCAAAGCAGGCTTCACAGGACTTTACGAATTCTTTCTTATGCCTGATCACCCCAACTGGCTCTAGCCAGCAGAGGGCTGCACCCCCTCCCTCCATCAAGATTCAAGCTTAAGTGGATTAGAGCCAGGAAACGCTTCTCCCAGAGTTTCTCCCAGATGGAAAGGGGACTCAGGCTATGTCAAAATAGCCATGGGTAGTGAGGGTTTTTTGCCCTATTTTGCACCCCCACCTCGAGTCCTACCTTTATGGCCTCCCAAGTGATCATGTCTGCTTGGGTTGCCCCTTCTCTGAGGGGTTTTACCCATAAACTCTGACTAACCAACCAAGCGTTGGGGACTAGAGATGGCAGAAGCAGTGCTCTTGCCAGGGAGATAAGCTTTGTTTCCTCAGTGGCTCACAGTTTGGAGGTCACTCACTCAGCCTTAGCTATGGGGGGAAGGGGGGTGGGAGGGCAGGGGGGTGAGTGGTTACAACTCCTGAAACCAGGCAGAGTGGTTCCCAACATCCCTAAACTTAAGTTTGGTATTTATATTCCTCAAGCAAAGCTACATCATGTCCCTTGAAATCCTTTCATTTGCTTTGCAAGCATTTATCATACTCTTACTGGGTGACAAGCATTATATCAGATACTATAGGATTTGAGAGTGTGGAAGCAAGCATAAAAGAGATTCCTTGCCCTCAAGGAATTTTAGAGACTATTTAGGGAGGCAACATCAACAGGCATTAAGCAGATAAATCCCAAATCAAGGTGAACTCACCTGATAATTCTAGAGTAAGTTGATAATACACAAGAGACCCCAAGGCTAGATGGCAAATGAAATGGACAACCAGAAAGTGAAGGCAACTCTGAAAAACAAGAAAATCTCATTGGCTAAAGTGGTCCTGGAACACATATGAGAGGGCATGAGCCTTACATCATGGGTAAGATTTGTACAGGGAGCAGTAAACGAGAAAACCCATTCCCATATGGGAAGATCTTTCAGTTGTATTACGAATTTCTCTTCTTTGATCCCTTAATTCCTACATTGATGAACTAAAAGAAAAAATCCAAAAGGCCAAGGTTTCTACACCTTTCAAAACTCCTTTAAATAGCTTTATGACCTACCTTTTTGCCTTTTAAATTCAAATCTCCATTTCTTAGTTTTTAATATTTTCCTACTACAGTGGTCTTCAAACCTGAGCATGCATTTGTATAAAATGGGGGCCGGATTAAACAAGCAGATACCTGTCTCTGATTCATCCCACCTAGGTCAGAGCCTTAAGCCAGATTCCTCCTTAGGTGAATTCCCCAGGTAGCTTTGAGAAATGCTAGTGCTACCCCAACCAAAAATGTACCCCATAACAGAAGCCCCTTGATAGCACTAAGCCAGAATGAATTTGGAGAATAAAAATATAGGCATTTCAGATGTGGTCCCGCATCCTTACCATTGCCTTCAACCTCCAGCACAAAATAGTCACAAAGACCTTTTAAAATATCAAAATGAACACACACACACACATACATACATACATACATAATACATACAAGATAAAGAAGAACATCAAACTGATTTTGAAAAATTGGCAAAGGTTTACTTGAAAACCCACAAAGTTTACATAGGCTCAAAGTCCAACAGAAAAATATAGCCTCCCATCACAGCTGGGCTAGCTGGTTTGGCCTGGGCAGTGACCTCAGGGCTATCAATCTAGTAGCAACTAATAAAAGAAAAAATACGCCTTTAAGTCTCCAAAACCTACTGCATCATATCTAGAATAGCAGAAGGCATGGACCCATTTCTACCTCCCCTGAGGTTAAAGAAAATAGCTCAGTACTTAACCTATACTTCCTAGGCTAACCAAATAATCCTTCTAAAGCACAGCTCTGAGCAAGGCACTGACCATTCCAAGCCATGCCACTGGAAACCCACTGTCTACTCTATAGGATAAAATGTCAACCTCTTAATCTGACAGGCGAATTTCTCCTTCGTCTGACTCGCAAACAACCTATACAACATTTTCTACTGTTACTTGCATATCCCATATACCTATAACACCAGACTATTCCCATTGTATAGACCTATGCTGGACTTTTGCACCTCTGTTGACATAGAACATGCTAGTTCCTCCACCCAGAATCCCGACAATTTCTACTCTTTCTCCCTGACTCCAGATGCCTCTATGGAGACTTCCCCAGCCACTACTCAAAAGTAAATTCCCTCTCATTGGTGCTTTCACCATATTTGGTATCTCTCTCATGGCACTCAGTACATTTGCCCTGCTTTATATATGATTATGTATGTATCTTGTCTCTCCTATTAAGTTTTAAGCCCCATGAAAATAGATGTCGTGTCTTATCCCTCACAGCAACCAATGCTGCAACTCACTAGATTAGTGAATTATTTTTTGCTGGCATAGAAGGGGTTAAACACAGACTGCCATAATAACTGACAGAGGGTCTGAGAAAATTTTTTCACCAGTAGAACTGGCAATTCTCCAATAAGTACAGACTGAATCTTGCTAATAAAGCACATTTTCCTACAGATATTATGTCACTTTTTCATTTTTTGATAAAAACCATTTGAAATTTCTGAGAAATGGTAATGTGATGATAGCAGCCAAGTTCGATGGTCCAAGCTGTTTTCAATCCATTCTTCACTTCATTTGCACTAACTTTTATTTAAGCCTTTGATTTAGTTAAGATAGCAATCTGGTATTTGAGGCACAGGACAAGCAATCTTGGTTGAACTGTATTAGTGTTGCCCTCCACTCTGGCTTAGGCATAATATAAAAAGAGAAATCCCCCCCATAAATAGGCAGGATTATCAAGAACATTCTCAAAGCCTCACCCATGTTACAGAGCCCTCTGGAAAACCCTAGACAAGTTGGAGATGCTTACTCTCCTCAAGGAGCTCACACTCTAGCTAGGGTACCATAATCAACATGCTCATGTTTTTTAAGAAAAAAGTCAACTTTAACAGATCACTATGATGATAAGTGAGTTCAGGGTTGATCTTAAACACAGGCTTAATGGACAGTTTCCTATACCATGTGGTGCAAGAGCCAAGGAAAATGTCTCTACATCAGCTTGCCTTAGTAGCTGGAATTTCATTATTCCATAAAGGTAAAGCACTAAGAACATCCATTTAAAATGCAAACATTCCTAGAGCCAGAAGTTTGATGAATAATTTCATGGACAACTTCTCACAAATATGTAAGCCAGTGAGAAAGCAGACATCTGCTGAACGGAAAGGAAGTGCAAACCATGGCTACTTCTGATGGGCACTTAAGACCACTGCCTTGCTCCTCTCTACGCCACTCATCACCATATGAAATATTTGGAATGCCTTTAGCCCCATCATCAAGGATGTCTCAGTCTAGTGGGGAACACAGATATGTAAATAAGTAATTTCAACATAATGGGGTAAGTGACAGGACAGAAGTATACACAGATGTCATGGAACTCAGATAAGAAACACAGCCCCCTCTGAAGTGGTTGAAAAATGCTTCTTAGAGGTGATATCTGAGGTGTGTCTTGAAATATTATATGAACAGGAATGGTGGAAACAGTGTCCCGGGCAGAATGATTTACACGAACAAGTACATGGGGCAACCTTTTGTATGCATAAGTGGGTAGTAGGGGAGAAGAAACAGAATGATCTGTAAGCCATTCGATATTACTGCAGCATCAAGTGTAAGGCATAAAGTAGGAAGAGTTGTGATGGATCATGGCAAGAGACAGATCATGAAAGGCTTTTGTACATCATATCAAGGAGGTTGGAATTAATGTTTGACTTAATAGGAAAGATTGGAGGGTTTTAGGCAGGGAATGAGACAATCAGACTTATATTTAGGAAAATCAATGGAGAACAATTAACAGGCTGGTTCAATAAGCCCAGATACTACTCCTTTTGCCTTTCCCTTCTTCCCCTCCTTCCGGCACACTTCCCTTCTTCCTCTGCTGCATTCAAACCAGTCCATGACTCAGGCCTGTCCTTGGTCCCTGGTGAATTGCAGGTGGCTCTCTAGGATGGAGGGAGAAGTTTCCAACACTGGGGTTTTCTCTTCATGGAAAATATTTAAACAGCTTGGTACTTAGATGCCATCCACAATGGTGGCTATAGGGAGGATTACAGAGGGAACAGCAAAACTTACCCCTTCACTAGGATGAAGCTATTACCTAAAAATCTCGAGACCTTCCTTAGAGGCCTCCTCTATTCGATATGACAAAAATAGTTTGAGTTCAAATAACCTCTGCTATTTGACTAGAGCAATAGAGGAGTTTAGAACAGAAGCCAATCCATGTTCTTTGCTCATTTATCACACAAGCCCTGTTTTCATTTCCCCCTCTATTTTGCAAAGCTCTGGTAAACATTTGATTTTTCCTTAATAATTCCTTACTATCTCCCTTTTTGCTCCAGCAAGCTGCCTGCAAGCAGCTCACCATTTAACTTGGGCACTTTCTCATAATCAATTTTTCACCTTAGATATCATATTTAACTGCAAAATATCTGAGAAAAATAGCCCAGTCTGAAGGTTAACACCTTCAGTCTGAGTAATACTGCCACCCAATGGTGATACATAGGAGAATATTAGAGTGAAGCTGACCTTGCTCCCATCTCAGCTAAGCTGGATGGAGGCATTGCCAACTCACACCCAATAAGAGGCTCCAGTAGCTGTCCTTGAGACAGACCAAACTTAACATAGTGTTTTCCCCAAGTAGAATGAACCACAGGCACAAGGGCATTTGATGCAGAGAAGATTATATGATACATTCTTTTCTCTTCATAGGTCCTTACAAATGGTATTTGTTATATTGAGCACATTGGATATGTCTTAGCAGATTGCAGTAGTGAAGCAGCAAAAGCTAGGA
This sequence comes from Carollia perspicillata, assembly GCA_004027735.1. Lineage (NCBI taxonomy): Eukaryota > Metazoa > Chordata > Mammalia > Chiroptera > Phyllostomidae > Carollia > Carollia perspicillata. Next base: position 17,754 of record PVKM010000246.1, read on the forward strand.
GAGACAGTGGTTACCTGAATTCCTGTGGAGACAAAAAGCCAACTCCAAACAGTCTCTGGATAAGAGTGTGTCTTATCTCCCATGAGTATTTAATTAGTATTTCTTCATGCTCAGGCAAAAGCCCACTAGTGCACTCAGATAATTACAATCTAGGTATTCTTAGAGACAACACCCATATATAAAAAAAAGAACTAGAACTCAATCAACAACCAACTCAAAAGCACCCAGCAATATGACATCAAAGCAAGCAACATGAGGTGGGGATCAAGAAGAAGCCTTCAAAGGAGAGACTGGCAAAGTTTCAGGCGGAGGACAAGTAACTAAAAAACCTACCATTAATTGAATGTTTAGTATGTTTCAGGAACTATGCCTTCATGTTATTCCTATCAAACCAGTATCAGTATTATTCCCCATTTAACAGATGAGGATCTGGAAATCAGAGTGCTTATATTACTTTCCCAGACTCGCACAAGGCAACATTTAGCCGGGACAGAAGTTAAATCCACATCAACCTGACTGTGGTGCCTATGCTCTTAAATATACTATTGCTCTCAAAATATACTGTTACTATGCCCTGAGGCAAGATGGTTAAATTGAATGGAAAGACTGAGTTAGAAAAGACTATTATAGGAAGGGGATTCACACATCCATGTATACACAGGGTCCAGCACAAACAACATCCCTTTTTATTACAAAATATTTTATTATAAAATCATAGGCATGTAATTCTTAACATAATATCACACTCAAGCACACCATATGACATTTTAGGTGAAATATTTAAATCATTACATCTGTATTATTACACCCTACCAACCACTCAAGCAGGCCTTACTTCTGCCAGACCCTGTATATCTCTCTTCACTGGATTCAAGGGTTAATAAAAATCTGCCCTGAGTGGCCTCTTTCTCCTCTGAGGATACAGACTCCACTAATTGCCAATAAAATGGAAAGCCAAAAATCTGCCCTTCAATTTTGATAAAGTTAGTAAAAGTTTCAAACAATGTACAAAGGAAAACAAATCTAAGAATTTTTAGTTCAAGCAACATTCTGTTTCTATGGAAACGCATAAAGGCAAACTGTAGGAACTACAGCACAGACAGGCTTTACCTCCACCCTATGAGCTCAAAGCTATTCTTCCCTTTAAAATAAAGAAACCCTACGTATACAAGTCATTACAGCTGGATGGCTAGTGGGTTGTTGGAAAGGAAAGAATTTAACAATAATGGAATTATAAGAACAGCTTGAATTTAACAGAGATCCAGGCCCTTTGAATTGTTTCAGTTAACTCAGTCCTCTCCTTTGATATATCAAGTTTCTTTGGTGTATAAATATAGCTTTCTCAATCTCCACCAATAAAGTACCATGAGATGTGATTATTTGGTAGACAGTAAGGGGCTGATTATGCCTGAGCTGAGTCATTTGCAACCTCCCTAAGAAAATGCCAACCCTCAATTAACCAGAATCCAATTAAATGGGGTCCTGAACTAACTGTATACACTTTTGCAGAGAGAGTGCCCAATAACAACAACAAAAAAACATATCACAGAAATTTAGTATCATGTGGGTAAAGGGTGGGGGGAATCTGTATAGCTCTGTGACTTTGGACAACTTCTTTATACTCTGTACCTTCATTTCTTCATTTGTGTGGTGGTTGTTAGCAGGATTAAATGAAATAACTGATGTTGGGTGTTTCACACAGCACCTGAAACTTAGTAAGACCTCAATAAATCTTAGTGTGTATTTATGCTCTTTTAGTCCATTATGGTCACCCCAAACCATCTTCCAGGAGGTGTCTTAGTATGTGTCCCCACTCACCCTTCTCCTTTTCCATCCCCATTTCCAAGAGTATACAGCAATCTCTATTAGCCTAAACAATGTCCCTGGTGCTTAGACTTTATCACCAAAAAATCTGACATTACTTTCTGAAGCATTAATGAGAGCTCAAACATTTCTAAATATGTGGAAAGGAATAAAGCCAAAACAATATTCAGGTGCTGTTTCCCCTTCATATTTTTTATCTCACTGCCCCTTATTTCCCAAATGAATTGATCTGACTTAATACTTCCATCAAACAACCCAGTTTCTACAACAGTGTATTTGTCTTAGGCTCAGTGCAGAAACAGATAGGTCTATGATGTTCTCTAACTACAGCATCATGCCCAATTAGTCACTTAATTAAACACCATTTCCTGATGATGATAATTATCATTATTATCCTTACTACAAGCCTGAGGCAAAATTATTCAAAAAGCAAGTTGTTTTCCAGTCTCAAACACCCATTGGACACTCTTCTTTCCCAGTGTTTTCCCACTCTGTTCCCTCAGGTGGCCACTGCCCAAAACCTCTCATACCCGTTCACACTGACGTATAGAGCACCAATGATAGCTAATAGTGGATTTAAAGATATAGGTGGGATAGAGGGTCTCCAGATGATTTTGCAACATCACTAAAAGTATTCCAAGAGATGGAAAGAGACCTCCGGGAACACCTGATATCATACCCCCTAGGCATGTCTTCCTCCAAAATAAGAGGAACCAGCCTTACAACACCATTCTTCCAGGGATAAAACTAAAGCATAAAGCTACACAGGATACTCAGAATTTCTCAAGGAGTCACTGCTACTGAGAAGTTCTGGTAGCACAACTAAATCATTATATAGATGATGGCATCTGCTTACCTGACATCATGTAAAGAAAACAAAAATATCTGTCCCAATGGTCATCAAGGGCAATGATAAATAAGTTATATAAGTGATATGTTAAATCATTCAGAACCATGCAAACCATAGTTCAGATTTTCCTATAAGTTACTCAGCAAAGAAAAATGACCTGGTAATATGATGCACCAGGTAGCTACATTTTGACTTCAAAGGCTGGAAGAGAAGGGAACTCTGAAAAGTCTGAAGATAAGACCACACCTTGTGAGGGAGGTACTAGGCTTGCTTGCTTTCCTCTTTCTTTCCTTCATTCATTCCTACTAACAGCAGGGAAAACAGGACAAGGTGACAACCAAAAACAGGACTACTTCACAGTTGGTTTCACACCAGCCTTACCCTAGACTTAGGTCTGCTTTCTCAAATTAATGGTCTTCCCACATGCCTTCATTCTTTACAATGTCCCCAAATTCACTTAATGCAGTTAAAATTTCCAGCTAAGTTTCCATCAGTACTCTCTGCAGAAAGTAAAACTGTGTATACATGGCCCCAAGAAGGGAGAAATATTTGGATAACATATTGGACATTTCAAATACCTTCCATTTTCTGCTGAGGCAGCTGACTTGCTGGAAACAAGTTCTTTGAGAAGTAAAAAGTTAAGCACTCTATTACAAATCCACTGAAGAATGGGGCAGTGAGCTTGACAGAACATCAACTAGAGGAAGCCAATTAGCGTAGTTTTTACCATGACAACCAGTGCATCTTTCTAAGACTTCAGTGGGGGTTCACACATTGAAGGGGGAGAAGGGAAAAAATGTCAGAGAATCTGCTGACTTTGAAACACCCCTTTTTTAAATGAACCACTATTACCCATTCTCTCAAAATCTCTAAAGGTAGAGTGTTATTCCTGTCAATGACATGACATTCATTTAGCTCATGTGTGCATAGTTTCTGGCTGATGGAAAGCATGAGCAAGAGCAAAAGTTTGAAAAAGTACACCAATTATATGCATTGTTTAAAAGTCACCTGAAGTTGGGGGGCAGGGCATTAGGACAGGACAGACCCAAACACATCTCTGGAAATATCACTCAGTTAAGGAGATACAGACATCAGTGAAATTTTAATCCATGAATTAAAATACATTCTCTTTACTCATTCATGAATTATCGGTTTGACTAAATAAATTCCCCTATCTCTAATGTTCTCCTCTTCCCTCACCTTCCCTACATCAATCCTAAATTCAACTCAAGTTCCTAACCTATGAAGTATTCTTTCCCAAACCATCCCAGATTCCACAGATCAATTTTTTTTTCCAGAAATACTATTAGATAAAGAGTCCACATCACAGAGCTGAGTATTGGATTCTACATTATTTTATAATACTATTTAGTGTATTTATGTCATATTTCCCAATGTGACCATAATTTTCTCAAGGACATACTTCTGTACCATTAAAATATCACATGGTATACATTAGAGCAGATGCCTAATAAAAAGTGTACATCGTGTTTTATTACTTGGAGGGTTCAGGGACCTGTGTCTAATTTAAGGCTGACTACATGACCTTGAACTTAGTGCCTCTAGTATTAAAGCAGGATATAAGATTGCTATTCTATGTTCTCCTTAGAAAATGAATGAGGGGTGGCGCTCCAGTGGGCAGGAATTTGCTACCACTGTGGATTTCCTCTTAGCTTATTGCTAGAATGATGAAGAAAAGGATGAGTCACCTTAATTCTATCCTTCTTTCAAGACTCAGTTTAGCTGCTACTTACTCCATGATTCCTTCCTTGTGCTTCTTCATCCAGAATGACTCCCATACTATTCTGAACTGAAGGAAGATTTTGTCTTTCCTCCTTTGAGGACATTATACAATAAGCCCTCACTTAACATTGTTCATAACTTCTATAACTTAAAGCTAAATGATGTATAACAAATCAATTTTACCATAGACTATAAATGAGTGAAGTTCCTATGGCATCTCATCAACATTATAATGAAACAACATGGAACAAAATAACATTATTCAAGGACCTGCTATAGTACCTTCTTCCTTGTATTATAGTTACGTCATTATTTTCTCTCCCCTAGTAGACACACACAGTGACATAATAAGTATACAATATTAGTAATAGCTAATACCCATTGAGCATGCACTAAAAACTTTATGCACATTATTTGATTTAATCCTCAAAGCAATTATGTTCTGATGAACAGTATTTACATATCAATTTTACAAGTGGGAAACTGAGGCTTTGAAATTAAGTAATTTACCCAAGATCATACAGGCAATGAGTGTCACAGGCAGAATTTGATTTGAAAGTCAGTAGTCTTAATTACTATGCTAGAATGATTCTTAATAGATGATAAATAAAAGAAAGAAGGAACATAATGAATTAAAATATAGAACTGTCATAACCAATACAGGCTTTCCAGCCATATGTACTCCTCTAGCCTATGAATGATCAAGGGTCTGCTACTGCCTATTTCTAAAAGAATAGTAAGACCCAATGTCAAAACCAAAAAACCAAATTATAGACGTTCAATGTCATCTCTTATGTATCTAAGAACAGTCCTGATTTATGTTTTCAGTGTCTCCTTGATCTTCAAACTACCCAAAGTTCATCCATGAAAATTTTACATAACTAACTACCAAGGAAACACTTGAATTTTGGAGCTATCCACACACTTCAGGTTGGTGATCAAGTTCTGGGCAGTGTGAGTCTACCAAGCTGAGCTAAAATTGAATTATTTTTCATGAAACTACTGAAATAGTATACACCATCAGTATTTAACTCTAGAGTCAGCATAGATGGGCCCTGCCTGCACATATGCTACATTCGGTCTGTCAAATAGCAGCATTTTCATTGACTCAATCAAAACTGACCAAGGGTAGGCCTATAAATGTTTGGTATAAAAGAGATGATTAAACATTTAACTGTAATTCTTTAGCCTTTATCAGAAATCCTCCACTGTGGTATGCCCATAGTGGCTATGCACGATATCCCTCTGGATGGTCAATGTAGATAACTAAGAAAAAATACAAATATTGTTTCTCCTAAAAAGAAATCTATTTTCTGGCCATTCCATTTACAGATAGTGTAGCACAGTGTTTCACAGGATAAATTCTAATGTCAGCCACCCTTAATTCAAACCCTGGCATTACATCTACATTGAACAAATTACTTAATTACTCAATGCCTTCATTTCCCTATCACTAAATTGGGATAATGAACCTATTTTACAGAATTGTAAGGAATAAATGAGTTATATGAGCAAAATGCTTATTCCTGTATACAAATAAATATTATATGTTAGTATTGGTATTATTATTTTTATATATAATATGTGTGTGTGTATTTTAATACTCATAATCTGTATAGTGCAGTAGTTTTCAACCAGGGGACAATTTTGCCTCTCAGGGGACATTAACAATATTTGGAAATATTTTTGGTGGTCACCACAAAAAGGAGGAGATGCTACTAGCCTCCAGGGGATAGAGTCCACAGAAAATGCTGAATATCCTACAACAAACGAAATAGACCTCTACAACAAAGAAATATCTAGCTCAGAATATTATAGTGCCAAGGTTGAGAGAACCTGGTATACAGGCAATCATTACTTTATGAAAACTCAATGGAGCAAAACTCCAAGGGACCAATGCCAATAAATAATAGGTGATAATTCCAGTTCAAAAAGCTTTCACCAAAGGGTTCTTTCAATACCAGAGCTCAATGCATTTATGGATGACTTATATATTAATCATATCTTCCTTCACTTAATAAATTTGTTTATAAATATGTTTTACATATTGTATACATATATCAGTGGAAATTTTTAAGTACAACCTCAGTTAATATATTTCAGGCAAACTGTGGGTAGAAAGCATGTCAATTTCATAATGCAAATAGTTACCCCCTCCTGACAATATTTTGTGGATTTAAGTTCTCCTTAAAGAAGCCACTGTAATTGACAGGGAAGTGGGTAAGATAAGAGCTTAAAGCTAAGATCTTATATATCACTGTCAGCTGAAGGCAAAGCATATCTAAAATTATAACCCAGGTTAAAGAAGAAAGAGGGGGTTTACATCAACATTTACTTCTCAGGAATTTATCAATTTATAGAATGTGGCCCATCTATAAATCTAACTTTATTTATCTAGATGTTGTTTTATCTACCCTATGATTGCTTATTAAAACTCACTGATTCAGCCAAAATAGTCAATGCACTTGTGTGTAGAAGACCTGTCACTACATCAACTGGACAATCAGTGAAGAAAAAATCAACCAAATTATCCTCTTTACACTGTCTAATTCCTTTACCTCACCTCAACTATTCCAAAACAAACCCATACACAACAGTTATTTGGGTTGCTTTTAGGTTTTATCCAGTTGTTTTGGCTTTACATAAACAAAGACCCTTTATTCTTGGAATTTCTGCTTTCAGAACAGCAGCTTGGCTTCCTTCTTCTTCAAGATGAACTTTACATCCTAACTACCTACTAATTCAGGGGTGTCAGATTTATTTTCACCGGGGGCCACATCAGCCTTGCCGAATATAATTTTAGGACAGTATAAATGTAACTACCCTTAACAGTTAAGTGAGAGGTTGGTGCTACCATCAGGTAGAAACAAGGTATGAGGCCAGATAAAACAAGGTGGAGGGCTGGGTTCAGCCTGCAGGCCTTCTGTTTGCCACCTGTGTACTATATGCTCAGCGCTATATATAAAAGAAAACTTAAGTCTAAATGTAGAAAATCAAGCTAACCTGTAACGTCCACCACGCCAAATCAGTCAAACCTGGCACAAGCCAGGTATGTGAGTTAATCTGCCCATAATTCAGCATTTCCTTTGAGTTTCAGAAATTTTTTTAAGAATCCTAACACAGCTACCTTTACATTTTGGCCCACTTTCCATTCAAATTCTACCAAATAGAATAAATTACCCCCAAAAGTTGTCAACATATTTATTGTTGAGGGGGAAAAGCAGAAGAAGGAAGGGAAGGGAGAAAAAAATGAAGAAAAAAAATTGATATATGAATTCTTCTGAGGTATTCTCTTGGGAGACCAAGAAGATAATACAAAATTAATTACACTACTTCCCTCACCTTAAAATCCTATGTAAGCACTAATTCCCAGGACCCTCACCAGCCTGCACAGAGCAGTAGTGAACAACACAGAGCCACTTCCCAGAACAGACAATTAATGCCTGCCCACCTTAGTGTCTTCTCTGCTGTCAGTGCTTATTGAGCCACAGACTTCTCAGAGATGAACAGCCTGACTCTTCTGGTTATAGCACAACTTCAGATTTAAAGGGCAACAGACCTGATACTTGACAAATACGTCGGACAATGGAGTCCATCTTTAGTACCCATACCACCTCTTTAACCCACCTGTACCCCCAAATTGCCACCCCATTTCTATCTGTGCAAGTACAGTCTCATAAGATAAAATGGAAAGTATGGAGGATCTGGAATCAACAATATGGGTTTGTTCCACCACTTACTATATGACCTTAGTCATGTTGTTTACCTCTTTGAGCCTCAGTTTAATAATGTGTAAAATGAAGATAATACCACCTGCTTCATAACATCATTATGCCACTTAGAAAAAAGTTCTTAAAATGCTTAGCAGAAAGTTTGGTACAGATTGTTCAAACACTAAATGGTAGCTATTACTGTCCAAGATCGCTCCCCTCCTAATAGCAAGGAGCCCTTCTCTGGAAAGGGCTCTATCATTCATTCATTCAGTGGAATGTATCGAACACGTACTCTGTGCCAAGTCAAATCCTGGACATCAGAAGTAGAGCAATGAACAAAACAAGGTGTCTGACAGTGAGAAGTCTACACTGTAAACTGAGAATTGTAATACAATCTTGTGATAGAGAGCCACAACCAGAATCTAAGCACACAAGAAGCACAATCCAATCCCATTAAGTTGGAGGAAGATAATTTGCAAGAACCAATCAGGGTTATCTAAAGTTCAGAACAGAAAGGGTTAGCAGGAAGACTATGGCTCCTTAAATACCCAGGGGACCTGAGGCATAGTTTACACACACACACACACACACACAACCAGGCTTGGGGAAGCAAAATAGTTTAAGGCTCCATTTGTTAATACATATCCTTCAGTAGTCAGTTTTGAGGCTGGGCTGAGTAGGGTGAACCCACAGGTTTAATATACCTCAGTTCTGGTACATTAAAGCAGGGTATGACAACATGCAAATAAACAAATCAGGTTCAATGATATAAGGCTTATGCATATGCACAAAGTGGTATATAAGCATAAAATAAGGTAGTCAACAAATATTCTTGAACACTATTATAAGTTAAGCACTATGCTCGGTGTTGAGTAACCCAAAGGAGATATATCTTGATGTTCATGGAGCACACAGTACAATAAGGGAGGCAAATATTAATCACATGGATAAATAATTATAGACAAGGAAAATTCTATCCATCAGGTCTCCCTTACTGCCATCCAAATTCATCCATTTCACATATTATATTCTAGTCCTAGAAAAATCTAGTGGGTAATCATTTAGAGGGCTTCTCCTATTAGATAATACATATACATTTTAGGAATGTCCATCTGGAGACAGTATTTACTCTGAAGGGATAGCTATAATGGCATGATGGCAGAATTCCAGGCAGTGTGGCATACCAGGGGAAATTGTATTGTTTAGGCCCTCCTTTAGAATACCTCATAGCACAGTGAGACCATCTGTTCCTGCCCTAATGTTTCCTTAAGTGTTGACAGTGGAGAGATCTCAGTCATGCATGTCAAGTGGAAAGCTAGAAAATATTTTCATGCCCTATTCCCTTCACAAAAGATAGCAGTTCTATGGTATAGGGAGAACAACCTTATTTTGCTGTTCACTCATTTACTTATACATTCACATATTCTACAAATAATGAATGCTTACAATGTGCCAAGCACTGCCAAGCATCAGGGGAAAATAAAGACATGGCCCCTGTCCTCAGGGAGCTCATAGTCTATCAGGAAGATGGGCTACTAAATATACGAGGGGGGACCCAAAAGACCCACAATTTATTTATAAAAAAAATTGTGTATTTATTCTTACATGTTTGAACTTCCATCACCTTCAAAGTACTCTCCATTTCATGCAATATACCTATCGAGACATTTTTTCCACCTCTCAAAACATTTTTTGAATTCATTCATCTTGATGCCTTTTAGTGCTTCTGCTGTTTTTTGTTTCACCTCTTCCACATTGGCAAAACATTTCCCTTTGAGGACTTTTTTCATCTGGGAAAACAAACAAAAAAAGTCACTCAGGGCAAGATTGGGTGAATAGGGTGGGGCACAGGGGCCATACCATTTTTGCTCAAAAACTGCTGAACACTCAGAGTGGTGTGGGCATGTGAGCTCGTAAATCACCCACCATGACATGGGAAAACCACTGATAGAGTCTTCAAAAAAATTCACTGAAGCCAAGCATAGCCTCTCACAACAACACCAGCTGGTACATTGATACAGACAGGTTCCTGGAATACTCATCTAGTAGGGGAAGCCTGTCGTACAAAGGGCTCACCCTCTAGAAGATAATTCCAGGTTCCTCCTTCATACATAATTATAGGAGAGTATGATAAATCCTTGAATGGAATAATCACAAAGTGAAAACACACAAAGGTAAAATACTCAATTTGAGTCAGGGGTGGAAGGGAGTGAGGAAGAGCCTAACAAGGCTTACCAGAGCTAGGAAGCATTTGAAATATTAGTAAGAGTGAGCTAAACAAAGAAGGAAAAATACATCCTAGTACCCAAGATCGTCTCAATTTATTTCTGTTACCCAGACATAATTAGTAATAGCAGCCCCTTTCATTCTCAAAGTTGTTCCAGTTTGGACAATATATTATGCAATCATGATGCATATATGAGGAACTACAAGTAGTTTGAGAGGCAGCATGATAAAGCAGAAGTTGCACACACTCTAATCTGAATGGAGCCCATAAGTTTGAGCCAAGACATGGGAAGATTGTGTCCATTTTTTAAATTCTCACCACAAACTGTCAACTTTCCTATTCATGCCCAATACCTTCCTACCCAAGTCTGAGCCATTATATTTTACTTATGCATTCATAGGACCACCACTACCATTTGCTAACTGTATAACCCAGGCCAAGTTGCTTAAACACTCTGAGCCTCAGCTTCCCAACTATAACATGAGGATTCATTCAAATATTCACCAAATATTTATATATTGATTATAATGTGCCATGTATTGTGCCAGGATTATCCCTAGACATGGTTTCTAGCCTTGTGGAGCTTATAATCTATGGGGAGAGACATATATACAACAAGCAATTATAAGAATATTGATTAAGTTTACCGATATTTCTTATGATAGCATCACAACTCAGAAAACAATAGCACATAAATATACAGATGCAAGCACACACATACACAAATACAAAAGGTACTGATCTATCTCAGTTATAAATACAGAACTAAAAATGTTAAATAAAATACTAATCAATCTAGTATAGCAATGTATTAAAAGATTAAAATACCATGACACCATGTAGGATTCATTCCTCAAATTCCTTTAATATTAGCAATCTACAATGATAATACATCCCACATCAATAGAGCAATAAAAAATATCTATATGACTATCTTAATGGATATCAAAACATATTTATTGAATTCCATGTTGTATCCCTAATAAATCTCTTAGTAAACTTGAAATAGAAGAATAATCACTTCATATGATAAAAACTATTTTTTAAATTTCAAACCAATAGTCAGCATCCCAATTAATAGCAAACTTAGAGCAGTGGTTCTACAATACCTAAATAAAAAGATTGCTTTTAGACTTAGAGCTATTCATAGAGTTGGTGCCTTGAAAATGGTTAATAACTGTTAACTGCTAGTAATATTTGGGATTGTTATAATTACTGTTAAAACTGTAATACAAGGCAAATGAACATTGAGGTGTTTATGAAAATTATAGGCATAAAGTCAGATCATGGAGGGCCTCATGTGGTATACTAAATAGTTGGCATATTATGCTGTATATGAAAGATGAGTTGAAAATAGAGCAATTCCACGAGCATAGCCATGTTTAACAGATTATTCTGACTGCTCTGTGGAGGTGAATTGAAGGGAGACAAGGGTAAATTAGGAGAAGCAGTTAGTCCCCCAAAAGAGAACAAAAGATAAAGAAAAAATGGTGGCTTGAAATGGGGTGTTGGCACTGAACAGATATGATCAGAATACATCTAGGAGTCAAAATATCCCTGTCAGTGGACAGGACAAGGTGAAAGAAGAAAATGGGAAGGACATGTAGAGGTAGACAGGTTATTCAGGGTTTGTTAGACATTTTGAGATGATTTATATTTATTCTAATAGCAATGGAAGGTCATTAAAGAGATTTAAGCAGGAATTTGATGTGATAAGATTGGTATTTTACAAAGGTTTTTTGACTACTGGGTTAAAATAGTTTGGAGAGAAACAGAAATGGAAGAAAGAAGGTCAGTTAGAAATCTGTTACAATAGCCAAGGAAATGACTGAGACTCACTAATGCATTTCTGGAGGCAGTCTTTTATTTACCAAAAGAAGAAATTCTGAAGAAAAAAAGTAGTTTCAGAGGGAGGGTAATAAGTTTCATTTAGAAGGTGTAGTATTTAAGATATCCTAAAGAAGATGTCACATAGGTAGCTGTATATATGAGTCAGCAACTCAGCCCAAAAGCCTAGGCTGGAGATAAAAACAAGGGAGTCAAATCACACTGGCTGCAGTAAAGAAGGTGACTTTGAGGATGCAAAGACTAAAGCAAAAGAGATCTGTTTGCTTTTTTTAGTAGAAAGATAAAAGTATTACACTCTAGATGTACATAAAAATATATTGAGTTTTTTATTTCATTCATTTCCCTTAAAAAGATAAGGAATATATTAGAAACTGCAACAAATGATCAGCCACAAAAGTAAACAACACAATAATTTTTAAAAGGAACACACCAAGGTGGCCCTTTATACACACAACCTGTTCCCTAAGGCTCTGGGGTCAAATTACAGTAGTCTTTGTACTCTCCTCATTAGGAACAAAAGATAAAATTGGGTTGCTGATGCTGTTAGAAACTCCTAAAGGTGAGAGAGAGATGCAGCATGCTGGATTGCAGAGCTGGGAAAGTGATAATTACCAATTTCTATCCCTTCCAAAGTAGCAGCAACGGAGCATTTCTAATTGATTAGGCTGAAAGAACTGAGGCTTTGGCAGAAACCATTCTATCCTTCCCCCAAGATTCCCATTAGAATTGACACCTAGTGTCCAGCCAGGTACTATAATCACAATAAGCAGGAGGGAAATGTGGCCACTCTGTGGCACTCATGGAAATCATATAGGATAAGAGGTTTCTACTGACAATGAGAAACTGAATGAATAAAGGGGAAATAGGTGAAATGTTCAAGAGTGCAATTGTTGTCTATTAAAACATATTATGTAGCTTCAATAATTAAAACTATTTCATAAGAAAAGAAATAAGTATATAGACCACTGAAAGAGAATATACAGACTGAAAATAGCCCAAACCAAATATAGAAAGAGTTTGAAATAAAAGTGGCATTTCAAGTGGGTAAAGAAAAGAGGGATTACTCAATAAATGAGTTTGTGTCAACTGGTTAATCATTTGAAATATAAGAAAAGACACATTCCCTACTCCATTCCTTAAATCAAAATAAAATCCAGTGGGTTGAAATATTTAAATCACCAAAAATAAGGGAGATCAGGTGTTGTGGAAAGAATTTCACCTTGAGGTACCTGTTGGGGAGGAACTTGAGGTGGGGGTGGTACCCAGGAAAGAGATAAGAGCTGAAGATAGAGATTTCAAACTCATGTTAATAATTTAAGCCATCAAAGTGAGTGAGCCTAAGAAATTATGTGGAGTGAGAAAGGAGCCTAGTACAGAATACCAAAGAATATCTGCATTTAAGAGATGAAGAGAAGAGGCATCAACAAGGAGAAAGAGTGCCTAGAATTAGAAAATAAACAAGGAGAGGTTTTACCAAAGTCACAGGAAAAAAGGTTCAAGAAGGGAGTAGCCGCCAATATCAAATGTTTCCATAAGGGAAAGTGAAATTAAAAACAGAAAAGTGTTGCTGGACAAGTAGGTTAGTAAAAGTAGATTTAGAGGAGTGATGATAATAGGAGCTTATTTAAGTGTATTGAGGAGTGTAACCATAGATAGTGAGTACAAATACCTCATTCAGCAAGGGTGGATTAAGAAGAGGAGAATGATTTCTTTAGCCATGTAGAAGCTTTTTAACTTAATGAAGTTCCATTTCAGCTAAAGAAAACATCATCAAAATGAAAAGGGAACCAACCGTATAGGAAAATATATTTGCCAACGATACCTGAGACAAGGGTTTGAGCTCCAAAATATGTAAAGAACTTACACTACTCTACGCCAGGAAGACAAACAATCCAATTAAAAAATGGGCAAAGGACCTGAACAGACACTTCTCCAAGGAGAGCATACAGAGAGCCAAGAGACATATGAAAGAATGCTCAGCATCACTAGTCATCAGAGAGATGCAAATTAAAACCACAATGAGATACCACTTCACATCAGTCAGAATGGCCATCATAAACAAATCAACAAACAACAAGTGCTGGCAAGTTTGTGGAGAAAAGGGAACCCTAGTGCACTGTTGGTAGGAATGCAGACTGGTGTAGCCGTTGTGGAAAATGGTATGGAATTTCCTCAAAAAAAAACTAAAAATGGAACTGTCTTTTGACCAAGCAATTCCACTGCTGGGATTATACCCTAAGAAGCCTGGAACAACAATTCAAAAGAACCTATGCACCCCAATGTTCATAGCAGCACAATTTACAATAGCCAAGTGCTTGAAACAGCCTAAGTGCCCATCTACTGATGTAAATGAGTGGATCAAAAAATTGTGGTACATTTACCCAATGGAATACCATGCACAGAAAGAAAGAGGGAAACCCTACCCTTCACAACAACATGGATGGAAATGGAGAGCATTATGCTAAGTGAAATAATTCAGGCAATAAAAGACAAATACCATATGATCTCACCTGTAAGTGGAATCTAATCAACAAAACAAACAAGCAAACAAAATATAACCAGAGACATTGAAATTAAGAACAAACTGACAGTAACCGGAGGGGAAGTGGGAGGGGATAATGGGGAGAAAATAGGAAGGGTGGTCAAGGAACATACATAAAGAACCCATGGAGAGAGAGAGAAGATGGTGGCTAGGTAAGAGGAAGCAAATTCCACTTCCCCCTACACACAGGAGAAAAAGCTGGCCAATCTATGGAGGAACAGAGCAGATAGCCAGCAGTCCACAGCATATATGAAAATAGGAGATCAAAAATTGTAGCGGACATTGAAAAACCAGATGGTAAGAAGACTGCTTTGGGACAATAAGGGCCCAAGGATCACCGCGGGGACTGGGGAGGCTGCAGCCCCAGGCCCGGGGCCCAATAGGCTGGACACAGGGCTCTTGGGAGAGAGCTGGGTCAGCATTCTCTCCCGGCAGAGCAGGGTTTGAGCAGCACGGGGAGAGACCCAGTTCCTTGAAGTCACAGGGAGGGGAATAAGGACTAACTGGCAAACACACCGGGGCTGTGAGCACCCACGCAGAGCCCTGGGAAGAGTGTGCACCCGAATCTGTGTGACTAGAGGTGGCCTGGCCGAGCACATGCACCTGCAACCCAGGGAGAGAGACCTTTTTGGAACACCCAGGGACCACACCCGTGGACCCTCACCCGTGGACCCTGAGAAAGCATGTGCGCCTCAGGAGACCCAGACCCCACAACTGTAAACCCGCCTGTCAGCCTGCTGCAGCCAGCAAGAACAGAATAACCAGTTTGGCCAGTTTGAAACCAGCAAGAGGTTTTGTTTGTTTGTTTGTTTTGTGT